>PVIW01005907.1:0-96924 GCA_004026585.1 Noctilio leporinus
CCTCCCCCCTTCCCCCAACCCTTTTCCCCCTGACCACTGAAGGCCTATTCCTTGTATTCATGTACTTGGTTCTGTTTTGCTTGTTGTTAGTTTTGCTCATTATTGTCCCATAATGGGTGAGATCATATGATATTTGTCCTTCATTGACTGGCTTATTTCACTAAGCATAATACTCTCCAGTTCCATCCATGTTGGGGTGCAACCATTTAATACCCAAAGAGTTTGTAGCAATCATTATCAGTACTGTCACTACAATATTATATTCTCCAAATGCTATTTTGTTGTGTCCGATAGTGAGGTATCTCTAAGGCACATAGAAAAAATTTGTAAATTATTCAAGTTCCTTTCACTGTGATTTGGAAGTGATGTATCTTTATAGAATGAGATCGTATATGGGACTAGCTTTTTTTATTGGGGAAAAGAGGTTTTGATTTGTGTTGATAAAGGTTACATTCATATTTAATAAAACAGTACTTGCTTTACCTCTGACCACAGCATTTTGAGCATTAACCAGAGTGCCTCTATTCTTAATGAACTCTGTGATTTATTACAAGATTTTTAACTATTTAAAACATGCCTATGCAGTTTAAAGGAAGAAGAAAAATGAGATGTGACTTGTAGTATTGGGAAAATGTTCGTATTAAATGTAAAAGGGTTTAGAATAGCTGACTGGTATAGTAGACTCTGTGGTCTCCCTGGTTAAATATAGATAAATGTCTCAAGCATAAATTTGACCAGCTAACTGTCATTCTCTAAATAAAATTACATTGTAAAATGAAAAAAAAATTTTGATCAACAGATAAAGAAGCACTAGGAAAATTGTAGCAGGACTGCAAATTAATCTGTTTTCAACCCCTTACCTACTCCTTCTCCTAGGTTACCTTGAGATGAGATGATGTTAAGACAGTTTTTACTGTACATAACCTGCCTTCTTCTCAAATCACTGGCATCTGAATAAAGTGCCCATAGGTATTCAGTCCTTGTTTCTATTTATTGGTTCTAGCAGTGGCAGGCAGCATGAATGCTGATTTTTCTGGTTTCATAACTTACGTGCATGGGCAAAACAGCTGCTGCTCAGTGTTGGGCAGCCAGGAAGAATCCACACCCTTCCCAAGGCAGCGTCCCTTTGTGTAGGGGGTTAATAGTAAAACCTGTGGTGGGTAGTCCCTAAACCAGCAGAAAGAACAATGCATTCCTAAATTAACAGATAACATCAGGCAGTTTTCACATTCTCTACATTAACAACCTTCTTGGGGGCATGATGTTTACCTTTGGACAGCATTCTGATTTTCTGGGTAGTCAGCCAAGCCTAGGGCTGCAGAGTTAAACAGAGCCCAACATTTCCCAGAAGCCTTTGCTGCTGGAGCTATAGTATACCTAAAGTGGGTTCCCCTACAGAGAGGATCAACCCTTTTGATGTTAAGGTAGCTTTTTTGGTGGGAAAACCAGATGGCTTTTGAATTTCTTGTTCTTGAAAGTATCTGGGAGTATAAATACACCCGTGACTGTTACCACCCTTCTGCAGGATTTGCGTGTGGAGCGGATGGGGGCATATTGGACCATTTTTCTGGGCTTGCTCTGCCCTCTGCTGGTCATCTTTCATTCAGCTCAAAGCAGTGGCCTAAGGCAACTTCGCATCTGTCCAACTTTCTCTTCTTCCCGTGACTCTACTTGTATATTTTATGCTTATTTTACATTTTAGGATTTTCTGTCTATTTACATTTTTGGGTATATTTTTACATTTCCTTCCCCAATTTCTTATCCCCTCTTCCTTTACTTTCTGTCTTTCTGGAATGACAGATTTGGCGTTACTGTTTACATAGTTTTGGGTAGGAAGTCTTTGACAAAGAGGTGAGTTGTTGGGATCCTTCCTCTTGGCTAATTGCTTTGATAATTGAGGTTCCCTTCTGAGTTTTGAACTCTGATTGAGTAGGGAGTGTGCCCCTTTCCCCCAACACAAGGGTGAACTCCCCATCCTGAAACAAGTATATACTTTTCAATGTGTTTCTTTATGTTTGCCTTTGATTTTGTGTTATTTTGGAGGGAAATAGGCAGAAGGGACAATTTTTGCAGATTAAACCCAGGCAAGTTAATTTTGTGATTGGTCAAAGAGTGTTAACCCCTGGGGGCTCTTGGAATATGTGAGGTCTCTGCCAACGGCAAGATGCCATCAAGGACAAAGATGAGCTCTTAAAGCTCTTAAAAGGGGCACCAAGGACGCAGCTTAATGAACACCAGAGCTGCAAAGCACTAGGTATGTGGTCCTTTCTAATTTAAACTTTCAGCCTACCAAGGCACCATGGTTTCACTGACAAGCTGCCAGCAAAGCGGTATTTTCAAAGTACAACATTTATTTTTCTCATCTACTCCCTTCGGTTCCATATTCTCTACAAAATGCTAATACACATTTGCTGCTCTGTACATAGTTGCTGGTACTTCTTTCCATTAATCTCTCTTTACCAAACTATCTGTCACATTAAGGGATATAACATTTTTAAATTTAAAAACCACTACACTACTATCTGTCAACACATTTTTATTACATCTAACCATTTTTCAGCACTAATGGTCTGGGATGCATATTTTGCATGTTTTGTACCTCAGTTTCTCTTTCAGTTAATCATAGGCATATGTGGAGAGTAGAGGACTTTAAAAAATAAAAGTGCACATGCAGTGAAGGACTGAAGGATTTTTATGTGTTTATCAACCCATCAAACTGCTGCCCAGATTAAAATGTAGAACACTTCTCTATGCTCATTTTGCTAGTGGGCAGTGATTCATTGCTATAGATTCAAGTTTCCTGCTCTTGAACTTCACAGAAATGGGATAAAATGTTATACATTCTTTTGTTTTTGACTTAATTAGCTCATTACTATGTCTGTGAGATTTATCCATGTTGTTGGGTATAGTAGCAGTCATTTTGTGTACTACTCTGTGATTATACCATAACTTTTTATTCTAGTACCGATGGGTGTTTGGGTTGTTTCCAGTTTAGGGCCACTTCCAATCAGTGGTGTACCTAATGTATTTTGACACCAGCATGGATTGATTTTACTCTATCACTATTCAACGAAATCACAGTGCAAAAGTGGAAAAAAGAAATGGATGAATACTTTTTAGCTATGTTTAATTTCTTTTTTTTTTTTCTGAAAAGCTAACAAGGTATGTAGTATTAGTCTGTGACAGTAGGGCATCGTGGTTTCTGAGAGTTACCCAGTTTAATCAATGACTTTTTCAAAATATACGTTATATGAGTGTACCAGATTTGTATATAGTTCAAGAAAGGACACTTTTAAACATTTTTAGTTTTGAAAACTTTCTTTTCGTATAAAGCAAACGACCTCTACGTAATTAAAAAAAAATTGTATTCAGTTGTGTTTTTCAGTTGAGCTTGGTTGTCTGTGCATAGCAGACCATCCCTATACCCTCTCCCCAGCTCTCATTCACATCAATGTTCTGAATGCAACTCCTGTGAGCTTTCTGGTGCATGTCTACCTACAGGTGGATATGTGGCTGCTCTTTTTTTCACACCCCCAGCGCTCAATACTGCTTTTTCATTTTAGGCATTCCACATATTTTCTGTTAATAACAATAGTCTTCATTTCTAACGTTTATACCTTTTATTTCTTCTTTATGCCTATGCACTGGCTAAGACTTCTACATAATGTTGATGCAAATGATGGTAGTGAGTGTGCTCTGTTTATGAATCCTGGGGAAAGTGTTCTGTCTCTCACTATTAAAAATAAAGATCTTTTTTGTGGATACCACTTACCAGATTAAAGAACTTCCAAGAAACTCTTTAAAAATTGAAAGAAAGTAGGAACTCCTACCCTTTGCAACAACATGGATGAGACTGGAAAGTATTATGCTTAGTGAAATAAGCCAGTCAGTGAAGGACAAATACCATATGATCTCACCCATTACAGGACAATAATAAACAAAACAAACAAGCAAAACAGAACCAGATACATGAATACAAAGAATAGACCTTCAGTGGGCAGAGTAGAGGGGGGAGGGGAGAGGGGGAAGAGGAGGCAAAGAAGAGGAGCAGTTTAGTCAAGGAACTAGTATGGAAGAACCATGGACATGGACAACAACTGGGATTGACTTTGTAGGGGAGTGGGTGGGTGGGGCAGGGGACAGAGGGAAGTAAAAAGGGGATGGATGTACTACAACAACAATAAAATTTAAAAAGTGATAGTTAAGTTAAAACATGGTTTGTGTTTTCATGAAGTTTTAGTGGAAAAAGCATGGGCTCTAAAGCATTGTAGACTTCACCTTGAATTTTGGCCTTATTATCTGTGATCTTAATTTTTGAAAAGTAATAGTGGCAGCCTAGGTTCTAGTTATGAATTGCCTGTTCTGGCATAGCCTGCCAATGAGTGGAAATGAACTGACTGTTGGTATACATTTGTGGGTTTATATCCATATTTAGGTTAATAAGTAACAGAGGCTGAGTGAACCCTGGCATTAGGATCATGGAGTGGGCTACTGAATAAGATCTGGCATAAATGAAGGAAAATTATTGTTTGTTTAACCCTAATGTGTTAGATAATTATACTGAGACCTGGGTGTGCTGTGTTGGACAGAGTTGTAGCATTCAGCAGGAGAGGATCAGAATGCAGTGTTGATGACAGTCATGGGGTATTTAATTCAGCTGTGTGGTTTTTTTTTGTTTGTTTGTTTTGTTTTGGAGCGGTGTGATGTCTGAGTCTGTTGAGCTGCAGCAGTGGCAAAGACTTTCTGGCAGAGGGTCTAGTATTAACACTGGCCAAGACTGTGATATGGTTTTGTGTTGGTAAATCAAGTCAGTGTGCAGTTCTGAGCCATAAAGGGCAAGGTGGGTAGAGGAGCTGGCTGGGATGTTAGGCAGCGTTCAGCCCTGGAGGCCTTTCTTCTGAGCTATGCTGAGAAACTTGGGCTTTCCATGTTGGACACCTTTGGGGAATGTTCAGATTTGCAGTTTAAGCTCTCATGGCAATAGCATTGTTCCCTCTGATAGAAGCTGTTCATAACTCTTTGTACTTGGTGCCTCCTGGTTTTGATCGCTTGTGACTTCTGCCTTAGTTCTATCAGTTTTCAAATGTACTTGGTGCTGGAGTGTAACCCAATTTACTCTTGAAGGCTGGGTGCAAACTGAAGCATGCCTGATGATAATTCAGATTAATATATATTTCTGACAAAGAGCCCCATTTATGGACATTCTTCTCCCTCATTTAATTATTTTTCATTTTCACATTATCAAAAAAATGTTCTGAAGACCTATTATGTAATATAAATTGAATGATCTATTTATTTTTCACTCTGAATACTAAAATGTTATTCCAAGACGGACAGTTTCTTGTAATAAAGCTGTAAGTTTAATTTTAAACTGACATCTGGTGCCAATTTTTTGTTTCACTATTATATTTATATTAAAATTTCAGTTTTACTATATTTGTAACACCTCTTTTCATAATTGTATCTTAGTGTTTTTCTTTTCAATAGGCATTATTTATAAGCCTCTTTGTCATTCTCCAGGGACATCTGAGATAAGGTTCTTGCTCTTTAGAACATATTAGAATTTCTGTTTTTTCAGTGGTAAATTTTATGAATATGTGCATGATTAAATACATTCTGGAGTTCCTAAGAAAGGATTGCTTTTTGACTCTTGCAAACACACATTGATGGATTGTAGTTGTTACTTTTATAAGTTCAATTATAAAGTGTATGAATGACTTGAAAGTTTCCAAAAGTGGTTTCAGAGTTTGTGGATTATGATTTAATAGATGTAGGCTCTGCAAGAAAGTCACTTAAGTTGGATTTATAACTAAACAAGTAGTAATTGACATCCAAAGGTAAAAATTGGAATAATTTTTTTCTTTTTAAGAACAATTATTTAAGATGGGTACTGGCTGAAAGTATAGTCATCACAGTGACAGTGATGACCTAGCCTGGCTCCCTGGGCAGTCTGCCTGGGGACAGGGCTGTTGAGGAAAGACTGCTGCTCCTGGTCTCCATGTTTCAGGCTTTGTTTTCTTTCACTGTGTGTGCCCCCTCATGCAGAAAATGAATTATTAGAATATTAGAATTATCTTTTTTCAGAATCAATGCTTTAAATCATAATAAAATGAAAATTGTTTTCCTAAATAAATTCTTTGTCCTAAAACTTGTTGGGGGCGATTGTAAACAAAATATATAAATATGTAACATATATTACATTATGTAATATTTAACACCATATTGTTATCTATTATGTTAAGCAAGACCAAAAAATTAGTAGCTGATGATGATAGTTGTAGCAGAGGAGGTGCAGTTATGCTGCTGAGGAACATTATGCTCCCTTAACTGCCTGTGCTGCCCCTGTGCTTACTCAGGAGCCAGCCCTTCCCAGCTGTTCTTCTCTATCTTTCGAATTTCTTTAAAAAATTAATTTATTGTTGTTCTATGACAGTTGTCCTACCCCCTCCCCACCCCTGTCCCCCATCCGCTCTCCCGGTCAGCCCCGACCTGTTGTCCACATCCATGGGTCACTTAACACAAGTTCCTTGACTAAACCCTTCCCCTCCTTTCCCTGGTCTCCCCATCTGTAGAATCTTGAATGCCTGTCAGCTACTAGCTTACTCCTTGATCTAGCTTAATTAACATACCAGGCCTTTTTCTTTTCATCATTGTGTTAGGAACCTGGAAACAGGGGGGTTTTCAGTGCTTCTTTGATACAGCAAGCAGATCCTTGGAATTTCTTTGGCTCTGGGGGAAGGGGTGTAAAATTTACTCTCTACATTTAAACTACACCAAACTACAAACAATTGGGAGCAATTTATAATTTATGCTCCTCAAGCTAGCTAAACCCTACATATTTTAACTACCCCAATTTATATAAGATTGGATAATATATTAAAAATTGTTGATATAAGCCTCTGCTGCTCTTTGAGGTTGCTGCATTAGGATTACACAGTCCCTTACCTCCCCCTTTTCTTTATCACCTTGCCAAGCCTAGAACTGGGTTCAGCACATGTAGCGTGTATTGGCATTTTCTACAAGCTTTGAAAATTTTTGCACAGTACTCTCTATTTATTATGATTTCCATTTCCATGGTTTCAGTTACCCATGGTCATCGCAGTCCAAAGCCACTAAATGGAAAGTCCCAGAAATAAGCAATTTATGACTTTTAAGTTGCATATCATTCTGTGTAACCTGATGAAATCTTGCATCATCCTGCTCTGTCTCATCTGGGAGATGAATCATTCCTTTGTCCAATGTGTCAATGTTGTAGACACTTCTGCCTATTAGCTACATAGTAGCTGTCTTGGGTATCGTGTCCACTTTGCAGTATTGCAGTGCTTGTATTCGGATAACTCTTATGTTACTTAATAATGGCCCCAAAGAACAAGAGTAGTGATGTTGGTATGTCAGATATGCCAAAGAAAAACCATCAAGTGCTTCCTTTAAGTGAATAGGTACATATAGTATAGGAAGAAACATGGTAGCTGTAGGGTTCAGTACTATCTGTAGTTCAGGCATACTGTGAGGGTCTTGGACTCTATCACTCATGGATAAGGGGAAATAACTGTACATGTTTAATAGAAGGAAAGCCCAAATGCAGTTATATTCAGCTAAGCAAGCATATTTTCCAAAAATGTGGGAAAAATTAGAGTTGGATGAACATTGCTTACAAAACTAAATGCTCCTAAGGTGATCTGAATTTGCGCAGACTTGCCAAATCTCACCTTATCCATAGTGACTGTGTAGTATGTAACTTGTATTAGAAGAATATAGAAGCAAAAGCAATAATTGGAACAAAATTTCATTTTTATTTTATTTTTTAAAAAAGGATTTTATTATTTTTAGAGAGAGGAGAAGGGAGAGAGGCAGAGAAGAGGAGAAACATCAGTGTATGGTTGCCTTTCACTGGCCTCCAGCTACGGAACTGGCTGGAGGCCTGGCTTGCAACCTGGTTATGTGCCCTGGCTGGGAATCCAACCAGCAACCTTTGGGTTCACAGGCCAGTGCCTTATCCACTGTGCCACTAGCCAGGGCTCAAAATTTCATTTTTAAAGGGTAACATGGTGTCCCCTTACAGTATTTTCCATGGAAAGCATTGGTATGCACCGTAAGGGTAAAATAAAATTTTTCTCTTCATCATTTATTTGAAATTTGAGCATGACCAGGAAAAAGAAAACCAAGGTAATTCTAATGCATAAACTGAGAATATTTTTAACCTAAATAGTTTTCTATTTAAAATAACTAAATGAAAAATAAAATTTTACTTCGTGATTGCTTTAATGGAAAAATACAATACACTATAGCATACATAAATTTTATTTTTATCCTAAAAAGTTACTTAGTTATAGTATCAGAAGCCTTCTTCCTTGAAGTAGTTTAGATGGATGAGACTAAAAGGCATCCTCATAATTACATTTGGAATGCCACTGGGTACACCTGAGAATAATTAAGAAAATGTAGTGAGTCATGGCAGGGTGGGTCAGTTTGTTGTAAAGTACACTAAAAGGTTTGTTTGTGGGTTTGATCCCTGCTTAGGGCACATACACAGTTTGTTGGTTGAATCCCTGGTCATGGCATGTACATGAGGCAACAGCTGTCTCTGTCCCTCTCTGTCTGTGTCTCTCTTCCCCTCTCCCCATCTCTAAAATCAATAAATATATCCTTAGGTGAGAATTTAAAAGAAGAAGAAAACATAGTGAAGTGAATGTGAAATTGGAGACCTTGTGCCATGCAAGGTGCTTTATGGAATGTAGTCATATTTTTGTCGTACTTTGTAGTCGGAGTTCTCATTGCGGCTAGTTCTTGGTTTCCTGAAGATTTCTTTAAACTTGGAACGAATGTTTGGTAAACATTTAATACCAGTGCAATACAAACTTCTATTGTAGTATCTTTAATATTTTCAATTTATTAATCTTTACCATGCTGAGAGAAAAAATATTTATCCATTTTTTCATTCCATAAAATGACTTTAAAAAATTTAATTAGAGGCTGATTTGACTTCTTTTAAAGCTACAACCGAAGAATGAAGACAGAGTTTCACAAACTGTAGTCTGGGCTCGACATCCCAGTATTCTTAGGGAATATTTTGATTATTAAGCCTTAGGAAGATCTCAGATATTCCTGAACTGCGGACTCGAACCTCAAGTTTAATGTTTTTGATAATCAAATAAATAATAGTAATGATAATAATCCTTTACTGTGTTTCTGCTATTTGCTTGGCTATGTCCTGGGTGTTTTAAACTTTATTGTCTTACAAAGGCAAGTGATCTCATGGTGCTATTATGAATAAACTAAAGCTCAGAGAGGCATTTCATCAACTCCTGGGTTACTTTCTATGTTTGAGTTTTTCTGGTCTTTAGCAAAGCCACATGAGAGGAGATTTGAGAGCTTATTTGTATAAATGAGTCACAGAGCTCAGAGAAAAATCTTGGAAAAGCCCCTTTAACTCACTTTTTTATAACAGAAATGACTATACAATTTTATTAAGGCTTTCTAGTAGTTGGAAATATCAGATTAAATGTAATAAGAAGTTTTAATGTAATTAAATTAAATGTAGATTGTGGGTTATTTCAAAGATGCTGTTTTTACAGATTGATTACATGCATACTAGGTCCTTCAAATAGCATGCTTTGATTGAACAGGAAGTCTTTGCTAACAGATCATGTCCTCTCTGCTCTGTATTGTCCTTAGGGTATATGATTGTCAAAGTAATAAATCTTTCCTGTGCTCTCTGTGAGTTGGTAAAGGAAGCTGTAGTCTGAGTGCTTGGGAAGAAGCATAAGTCATTATTATAGGCTATAATAAATGTAAATCCATGAAAAATAGTTGAGCTTCAAAAGCAGCTGAGTAGCAGGAGCTTTAAAACCATGCCCCAATATTCCTTTCTAGAGCCCAGATCAGAGAAAAATTACCCATCTCTTTTAGCTATGAGATGTATAAGGCTTCTTTCTCAAAACCTTCCATCTCTTGTCTTCTAGCAAGAAAACAATATTGAGTGTTAAATGACAGAGATGAATTCCTAAATAAGTTAACCTTTTAAAAGTTTTTACTAAGTTTAAATCATAACGCTTATACAAACGCTAGCTCAGGTTGTCACTGTGTCCCTGGTATTGAGCTAACATTCTAAATTTGAAATGACAGGCTCTCTGTTCCTCTGTCTGGGTAATTGCTGGTAAAACATTAATCACTCAAGGTTTTATTCAAGTCCATTGATGGAAATTTTGAAATGTAATTTAGCTTGAAGAATTGAATTAATGTTTTCTAATAGTTCTGAGGTATTCAGTGATTTATAGGTTCCTTTGCTGGAGTGTATGGTATATGCGCATGTGTGTTTCCCTGTGTGTAGTCATCTAGATAGATGACTACAAATGATACATATTCTATACCATAAAATGTGTATTAACTCAATAAATGGTAAATAATAGTGTGGTTTCTTTGTGCTTTTCATTGCCACATTTATTGTTTTATAAACCTGGTACAAAGTAGTGCTCAATTAAGAACGATTTGTTGAATTAAAAAAAAAAACAAACCCAACTTATAATATACATACAGATGCCCTGGCTAGTGTGGCTCAGTGGATTGGCGCTGGCCTGGGAACCCAAAGGTCGCTGGTTTGATCTCCTAGCCAGGGCACATAACCAGGTTGCAAGCCAGGTCTCCAGCCAGGTCTGTAGCTGGAGGCAGCTGAAAGGCAACCATACATTGATGCTTCTCTCCCTTTCTTCCGCCCTTCCTGCCCTTCTCTCTGCAAGTGGTGAATAAAATCTTTAAAATAAATAAATAAACAAACGTGCATGCATGTATACATACATATATATGTGTGTACATATTTTCAAGCAAGTTCAGAATTTATTCTAATTTGATTACTTATACTATGAACCTCTCCTTCAGTTTTCCCATCATTTCCTCCTTTATCATCTTTCACACTCTATACTCTCCAACCCATAGCATTTTTGCCTCAAACCCATATAAATAACATATTTATGTCTAACTGCCCATATCTTTTAAAAAGTTACAGTAGGATGCAGCTGCCATTTGTCTTTCATTTTGTTCACTTTTGCATCTGTAGAATCTGAGCAGTTTCTGGCCCAGCGTAGGTATTCAGTAACCTGAAAATGGGAGATGCAAGTAGCAGTGTCTCCAGATCTTAATGAAGTGTAATTCTGTTGACTCTGCTTCTTTGGTGTTGCTCTTGAGACTTCATTTTTTGGTAAAATATATATTATTATACCTATGCCATTGAATGAGAGCACTAAAATAGCTTGTATCAGTGAAGTTCTTTATGTGTTGCCTAGAACATAGTATACTTTCTTTGAAGGTTTTATACTAGGCCCTATGGTCTATTAGAATGCTAATAGAATGTTACATTTTAATAGGTATGCCAGTTACCGAATCTGTATGGTAACTTGTGTCCTTGTGTTGGTTGCCACCTAGAGAGATAAAGTTAATGTCTCAGGTGATTCAAAGTAGGGGAGGGTTCACCTTCTATTGCAATAGAATTTGTTGTATCGATTCTATTATAAGTAATAGAATTTTGTAAAGTTTTCAATATTATGGCCAAATGGTGAGTGTGTAATGCTTCACTGGGAATGGTGCACTATGAATCTGAGAAATAAATTGGGCCTGTATTGTGGAGGGCCTTGAATTTAGGATAAGTAGTTTCCTTTAACTTGGTGGATAGTTTGGACTTCCTATAAAAGTTGGGTCTGTGATAGGACTAAAGATTAGGGAAACAACATTTGGTAACAAACTATAGAAATGACTCCTGATAGTCTTAGGGCAACAACATTTGGAATTTGGCAGTGAAGAAGGTTAGAATGATGTTGCTTGCTGGAGTAAACAGTAAATCTTGGGCTGTCTGTATCCCAAATCACTGATAGTCTTCCCTTTGGCACAGTGATGCCATGGCTTCTCTGGGGGCTGTCACCATCCATTGCATCTTATTTACACCTGCTCTATTGTATAGTGCCTCATGATCATGGCTATACTTTCTTATCCCTGAAAGAGGCATGGTCAGGTTTTAGTCTTGGGGACAGAGAGTTCAGAAACTCCCAGCCCTGGCCTGACCTCTTCAACTTTTCTTAACACCAATGCTAAGTACCTTCCCCAACTACCCTTTAGCCACAAGGGATGATTTTTTATTATTTTACTCCTTGAGACTACCATGTTCACTCATAGACTGGGGCCTTGCCCTTGTCTTCTGCTGCAAGTGCTCTCCCCCTAATTTTAGAATGGTGGGCTCCTCCTTGTTTTGGGGCTTATCCTCACTCATGACACTCAGAGACATCTTTCTGATAACAAGTCAATCTCCATCACACCCTCCTGTTTCCTTTTTTTTACTTTATATCAGATACTACCTTGTTAGTATTGCCTGTACTCATGAGAGTGGTCTTGGGCTCTCTGCTATATCCCTTGTGTATAGAAGAGTGTTTGACTTATGGTAGGCACTTAAATGTTGGTTGGATGAAAGAGGGAATGAATGAATGAATGAATGAACAAATGGAGATATTTAAGCCTCATTTCCTAGGTCTCTTTCCCCTTTTTCACCCCATTTATGTAGTTAATGTAAAACCAGAAAGACCATGTTAATTATAAACACTCGCTCAATGCTCGGTATTGGAGAACCATTAGGCATACATAAAATAAAATTTATTCTTTGAAAGAAAGTCCAGGCTTAAAAATGGGTATTCTGTACCTGGAGGTGGATGAAAGGAGTATTGCTAGAATAACGTGGCAGGGACCTAGGACAAACTCATCCTCATGACTTGGGCTGGTGGGATATATGGGTTGGGACAGAAGAATGGTGTTTGGGACTTATCTTCTCCTGCTCCTCCTTCTTGTTCTTGTTTTGCCACTGTCCTGTAGATACAGATTTGTGGGCCAGAAACAGTTGTTCTAGGTGTTGTTGAGGTCTGCAGTAGCAGAGGTTTAATAAATGGCTATTACCAATCAATGGGGGTGGGGGTCTCCTTCATGTGGTGCCTTGGTGTAAGACTTAACAGTTAGTGTTGAGAAAACAGATCTCAGCCCTGCTGGTGGCTCAGTGGATAGGCACTGGCCTGGGAACCCAAAGGTCCCTAGTTCAGTTCCCCATCCAGGACACATAACCAGGTTGCAAGCCAGGTCTCCAGCCAGGACCTTAGCTGGAGGCAGGTGAAAGGCAACCATACATTGATGCTTCTCTCCCTTTCTTCCTCCCTCCCTGTTTTTCTCTCTGAAAGTGGTGAATAAAATCTTTTTTTTTTTTTTTTAAGGGGGAGAAAAGCCCAGGTCTTTCTTTATAATATTTCAACCTGGGGGGCAGTGGAGGTGGTGCTGGGAGCATTCCTGCTCAGAGCCCTGTTCCCCCATAAGACCCAGTACTTTCCTTGCTCCCCAAAAAGCTGTAAAGCAAAACAAAACTAAATAGTCTTTCATTCTGTATCTGTCACGTCTCTCCTTCAGGATCTGGGGTATGATGTCATTAGCCTCCCTCATATAATAGTCCAGGAAAAACATGTGCTGAGTTACACTATCATGGTGAAGCCCAGGAAAGGCACCATGTCCTAAGAGAGTGTACTCTTCGTATGTCTTGAGTTCCAAAAGACTAGATAGGGTCTGAGCCTGCAAGGCAGAGTCCTTGGTGGCTTCAGATTCAGCTGATGAGGGCACAGTCAAAGCAGCGGCGTGCCTGCTTTCTTGCCCTGGCCACACAGTTGGATCTTAGCTGCTGTTCCATCATGCTCCTCTAACATGCTCCTTCTATTGTGCTTCTTCCCATGACAGCTGGCAGGACCCTTCTTTCCTTTCAAGCACATGAGACTTCATGGTGGGCTGGTGGGGTCCCTCTGCAGTCTTTCAAATCATGTGGCCCAGTATACCAAACAACTACCACTTTTTGTTTAAATCCTAGCTGTGGCCTGTGATGCAGTGGGTAGGGTGACCAGTCATGACCGCTCGCAGGCCCCATGAACTGTCCATCACCACTCTGTGGTCACAGTTCCTCCCATCTCCCTGGTGCCAGGCAGTGACCACAACTATATGCATAACTAAGAAACTAACTATGAGCCACAGATATGCAAAATATCTTAAAAGTTTTATTATTTCCTTCCCCCATCCCCCAAACCATGGTCTGTGGGGACTTTGTGGACCCTGCTCTGTAACACAGCCACGAGAATGACAAAGATTTTTTTCCAGCCACCTGGGTACTTTGCCTGAAGTGTTTTCCACTCATTGAGCTGCTTCTAGATACAGAATTTATGAGGTTTGCTCTTGTACATTTTAAGAGCCTGGGTTTCTGTTGGGGAAGCCTTAGGGAACATACTTAGAATCTGTAGATATGCCTGTCTAGAGTTTTTGCTTTTAGGATGGATTCTCCTTGTAAACCAGGAAGGATATCCAAGACTGAACTTGTTGGACAAGGATCTTTAGCTGGCAGCATGAAGAGAGCTGTGGTGATCATGACCTGTCCTTTGTCTAATGGAAGAACCAGAGCTTGTGCTTTCCATGAACTTTGTTAGCTGAGTTTTGAACTACCACACCTCTTTCCCTCCATTGTAAGTAACAGAATTGTGCTCTGAAGCCATGAAAATGCCATCAGCTGTAGATTGTTAACTATGGCAATTTCTAAATAAATGTCTTTTCTTTCTACTTTTCCCCCAAGGAGAAAATTGGAGAATAGGGGGACAACAAAGGGAAATCACCCAGGTGGAATATCTTTCATGTATTCTGAAAAGAACACAGAGCAAAGTTACATTTGATTTGTCACTATTACTAAGACTCTTTGAGTGGACATCCTGAGTCTTATTCCTCTTTTAGCACTGATTTTGAATTAGGTTTGAAGAGTAGTTGATGAATAACCCCAATTGCCATGTGCATATGAGCCCCTCTGGCTTATGTTACTCACTGCACATCTACAGTGAAAGAGAAGAGACTAAGGAAAGACTTGAGAATGATACTGTGCTGAGATTGTTGTTTTGTTTGTTTGTTTGTTTTTTGTTTTTTAAATAAGGAATATTTATATCCATGTTAGTAAAACCCTGAATGAGAGTGGCAATTGGCTTTTCATGGAAAAGTAACTGTATGAAATTTCATAGGCATATCTACATGTTTCTTAAGTGTATGGAATGATTCTGGTTGGATGATATTACAGTCTTTGTATAAATACAGAGGTCAGTGTTGGTCATCTTACAATGATTTCCATGCCATTCTCCTACTTCCTTCCAGCTTGCAAATTCTAGTGGGTTTAGTCATAGGAATTATGAGGAAACACTGTATAGTACTGACCTGTATTGCCCTTTGCGTGGAATCAGTTGTGAATTTTGATGTCAGGCCAGTTGGTAATTTTAAAAAGTAACACTTAATGGAATTGTGAATTGAAGGTTGACGATCAATTCACTAACTAATGACGATTAGTTCCTGTAAGTAAGATGAAGTATGTTTTGATACAGTTTGGTTCTTCTTTTTAAAATGTACCTGTATGAGTTTGCTAGGGCTACCATGATAAAGTACTGTAGAATGGGTGCCTTTAACAACAGGAATTTACTTTATCACAGTTCTGGAGGTTGGAAGTCTGAGATCAAGGTGTTGGTTTCTTCTTGAAGGCTCTCACCTTGGTTCATAGTGACAATCTTCTCCCTGTGTCTTCATATGGTCTTCCCTGTGTTTGTGTGTCTTACTCTCTTATAATAACACTTAATTATGTTGGATTAGCACCCACCCCAATAACTTACATTAACTTAATTACTGCTTTTAAAGACCCTGTATCCAAAGACAGTCACATTCTGGAATAGTGGGAGTTATGTTTTTTTTTCTGGTAGGGGTTGGGGAACATGGTCTTTCACTGTACTGTAACTGTGTAAACTGATCTTCAGTCACTTGGTGTCTTTTTTATGACTCAGTGATTTGTGTTGAAGGAGACAGATTTTTATTAACAGGTTTCTAACCTTGGCAGGGGGACTGAGAGTACTTTTGCTTGGAGCCCTTGTCTCCCATGAGACCCAAAACTTCCCTTTCTCCCTAAAAGGCTATAAATCGTAACTGGCCCAGAAGTTTCTCATCCTTACCTGTCCTTAAGACAGACTTGCTAGCAGAGCGCCATTCTCTCTGAAATATGCTCTTGTGCATTTCAGATTCACCATCTTCTTGCAGCAGCTCTCTCCTTCAGGATCTGGGGTGTGTCAGCCTCCATGTAGCAGTCCCAAAACCATGTGCCATGTTACATTTGGTCATGGTGTCCCAGATGCTGGAGCCCAGGGAGCTATGTGTCCCTTCATGGGACCCTGCCTCCAGGAGTGGGCTCCCATCCATGGGTTTAAGGCCCTGGCAGGTGCCACATCTCCTGGCCTCATTAGTGCTCTTGTCCATGTGGTGAGCAGGGCCAGAGGCCCAGAATATTCAAATGCCAAAAGCCCAGAGGGAAAGCTTGCACCAAGCTGCAAAGTCCTGTACCAAGAGAGCAAGTTCTCTGCTGGTGAGAATGAAAGTGAGAGTGAGAGAGAGAGAGAGAGACTGACTTTCTGTTAAGTCCCACTCCCTTTAAAAAGACCCCAAAATGAATAGCCCTGCCTCCCTCTGCCAAGCCAGACCAGTTTCAGAATATGCCACTCGAAAGTACCGTCCTGCAGAAGTGCAGAAATCTGTACCTTATCATCCCTAACCACAGCTCAGCTCCAGACATCTCTCCTGTGTCTGAGTACATCGGCCTGAGCCCTCGCAGTGTCTGTTTCTCTCCTCTGGAGCTGCCTTTACTCCAGCAGTTAGAGCTCAGTGAGTCAGGGTGCTTGGCCCAGCAGGTCCGCTGCATCTCCACCAGCTCTGTCCACATCGGTGTACCAGGGGCACTGAAGCTATTCCCAACAGGCCTCCAGACAGACCCACAGGCAGACCTCATGTTTTTAATTTTTTTAGCCCTATTCAGTTTTAATGGCTTGGCTCAGAACTTTCTGTGCTCTGAACACTTGGCTCTTAGGTAGGGAGTGTTACTGTTCACCATTTGCGTCTGCTCCCCGGTGTCTTTGACCCTGCTTTGGCTGCCATCTTTAGCCAGGGCAAGAGTTTACCAACCATGCCCAGGTGCACATTTACCTGGCTTTCCTGGTTTGGGCATCGGACCCCCACAGCTCATGCAGACACTGTACAAGCTTCCCCTCTGGCTGTGTCATGAGTCACTCTGCCAAGTCCTTCAGCCTGTGGAAGTTCTCACAGTCAGGTGCACAATTTTTCCAGCCTGCAGCCTTCTCCTGAAGCTTCTCCCTTCAGGAAGTCGAGGGCTGTTAATCTGTGCCTCAAAAGCTAGGCATTCTGCTTTCTGCCTTTTTTGTAGGATTGGGGGTGTTCCCTTGTCTTCCAGGGACCTATTCTCTAATCTACCCCATTATAGTACTATGCTTTTATTTAAAGTGATTGTAAAACTCTTGTTAAATGAATTTAAGGGGAGGACAGACCAATTCAATTTAGTCAAACTTCTTATGGCGACTTCTGTAAAACAAAATACTTTACTACCTTAGTTACCTGTTAAATCCCAGGTTGCTAGATTTTGACTGCTTGTCTTGGGTCTTCCACAGCACGGTGGTTTTAAAGATAGTTTGTATTTTGATGTAGAATGACTTCCAGCAGAGCAGTACTTCTCAGGCTTTCACATGCATATTAATATTGAAGGGGATCTGTTAAGATGCAGGTTTCAATTAGGTAGGTCCGAGATGGAAACTGAGACCCTGCCTGTAACAGGCTCTCCAGGAGATAGCGATGCAGTTGGCGTTGCAGACCAGTGTGAAAATCTGGGCCAGGACTGGCTGCACAGTTTCAGGTACCAGTACAGAATGAAAATGTTGGTCCCTTGTTCAAAATTTGTGAGAAATAAACCCACTCATCCAAAACTCAAGAAGTGGACTTGGAGACAGAGTACAGGGGAATCGAGGCTTTAAAGACAGTCTTGCAAGATGGAATGTCTGTCTGGTGGGCAGAGACACACAGCAGAAGTCCTGTGAGGCTGATATCTCCTAGTGCTCAGGTCCCTTTCCCCAGCTCCTCATTGGTTGAGCACTGAGGGAGGTACAATCTTTCCGATGGGTCTAAAAGATGATTGGCTATTTCCACAGCTCTTTGTTTCCAAAGGCTTTTTGTCCTGTTTCCTCAGGGACCCTCCAACCAATATTTTGCATTTTGGTAGTTTGTTACACTGCTTGTGCATGCTGGCCCCTAATAATTTTCTAGGCGTTTTATAGGTTGTACTATTCTGAAAATAAACTATTAATATCCCCATTCATTACAAAAATGATTAGGACTCTGTGAGGCAATGGCAACAGAACATGGGGCCCTGTGAGAATATCCCAGTGGCATGCCCAGGAGTCAGCCCTGAGCTGTAGTTAGAGTGCTAATGGAAATGATTCCAGGGCATATATTTGCACTAATTTGTCAAGTGATTGCTTTTATTGGACAGTGATAAAATCTTTATACTTTTAAGTAATCTTGGCTTTATATTGCATTTGCACAAAATCCCCTCAGAACATTGGAAAGCATTAGCATGCAGGAAGTATAAATAGAATGAGTTCCTCCTGATATTCTATATATCGTTGTGTATAAAACAAAATGTCATCACCAACACCACAGTGATTATAATATATGACTTGTCCTTTTTTTTGGAAAGTTCAAAGGAATTTATGCCCATGACACATGAATTCCTTTGCCAAAATGATGATGATTCTCTGTTGTTCCTGACATAACACAGTGACTGCTTTTTAATGGTAATGTTTTACTCTGGGAGCAAAACTCATTCCATTTCTCCAAGGTGAAGATCATTATAATTATAATTGAACAAAAATTGATTTTAAAATGCTTCAATTACACATATACATGGATTTGTCATTTTGTTCTCTACAAAAAACTCATACTCTTATGTACTGAGATGTACATAAGATCTCCCATTTCCCCCACTGTGCCCCTCCCCTCCACATTAAGGGAACTATGTAGGCATATAATTCTGGAAGTCAAGGCAATGTTTTTCATTTGCAGCTAGCCCAAGAAGAAACCTGAGGTCTGATGGAGATGGTCTGAGGCATGTATTTCTACTCATCCTACTAGATTGCCTCTTGGTCCTTCTCCATATTTTTGATACTGAATTCCTTTGATCAAATTATTTTAAATAAAATGATCAAGTCATTACATCTTTTATATTCTTATTTTTTTAAACTGTATTTCTCATATCTTTATTCCCAGCTTTCTTATTTCTGTATTCTTTACTTGGGGCTGAAAACTAATGTGTGTTAAAGTAGTCGTTGTTACTTCATATTACTGATATATTTTCATGAATATTTGAATATGATAGGATTTTAGGCAAGATTTACTGTTGAAAAACATCTAAACATGTGGAGGATTCTCATCCTCTAGGTCTATAATGATAAGCTGTGCTTTTAAAATAAGTGATTTATTCATATGGTTCAGAATTCAAAACTTATAAATAACATTACCATCTCTAAGCCATCTCCAGTTTCTTCCTTGGAGATACTTAGTGGTGTATGTGTGTGTCTTCTAGAGTTAGTTTAGGATTATATGAGCATATGTGAGCACCTCTCCTTCATTTTACACAAAAAAACAAACTAGTTTTACTGTTTCCTACCTTTTGAAAAATTACATGAACTACAGTGTTATGGGAATTTATAAAAAACAAAGCCTTCAGGCTGTAATCAGTTTAGGCAGAGGTCTTGAATCAGGCTGTAATCAGTTTAGGCAGAGGGAGTATGTATGCTAAGTGACCATGCTTATCTTCTATTAACTTTCCATAATGTTGGTATTCCCTGTAGGCTTCCAGAGTTTTGGAGAATTATTTGAAAAAATGGTGGGTCTTATTACTAGAAAAAATAAAGACTTAGTAGGGGAAATTGAGGAGATTGTTTTTAAAAAGAAAGATTAGCACCCACTTAGTTTAATTTCAATTCCTAATACACTGATGAAATACATTAACAAGAATATGTAAACATCCATAAGGTAATGGAAGCAGGACCAAAGACTTTAAAGTAGTAATCATCGTATAAAAACCTGATTGCTTTCCTTGATAAATTGATTAAAAAAAAAGGCGTATAGATGTTAAATTATCATGATTTTATGAAAGGATTAAAAAAATCTTATATACCAAATTAACTGAATTGGATAAAGAGTTAATGATTATTGCAAAATATCAAATTGAAGAGAACCACAGGATAATGTGTATATTGATATTTAATGATCTGGAACCATTACTTAAGCAGTGTATTAAGGAAATCTACAGATGATGCTAAACAGAGTGCCTTTTGTTTTTATGAGTGCTAGTGAGAATGGAACAATAGGGTCAAACACAAGTTTATTATATCAGTGAAGCTGAAATAGACTCTTTTGCAAATAGCTAACTTACATATCTGGGAGAAATAGTCAAATTCATGGGATCAAAGGGAAAAATCTAGTGACCACATGACTGTTTCAGGAGATAGGTAGTAGAGTGACCGTTGGTTATTTTATGAATTAGATATGAACCTGAAGTACAATTCACCTGAAGATTTTCAGTCTATATGGTGAAAAACCTTAAGTCATAATCTAGGAATACTGTTACATACTTTGTCAGCCCAGTTACTCACCCATCATTAGGAGGCATTATATGATTGGGCAGATCAAGGGAATTGGTTATTATTGCTGCAGTAAGGGAGATTTTCAATAAAAGAGTACCTCTCAACTGAGAACATAAAGAAAAAATAGACATACAGTGTGGAAACATGACAATTTGTCCAGTCAGATCACAATGACATTTGTTTTCATGTGAATGTTGAGATAACTCAAATTTGTAGATTAGTTGGGCATCATGCACCTTTCTTCTTCAAGGTATGCTTGACAAGAGATGAAATGGGACCAAAGAATCTTTACTGCAGATATTGTCCCTATTTTATACTTGCTTAGGCTTAAACTTGCTGAAGTGAAAATAGAAACCCACAGAACTTTTCCCTCTAATCACAGAGCTGGTTCCTTCTTACTGCATCAGAAAAACGTTTGTATTGGAGTTTTCTGAGGCTCTATTAGTAGTTCATTCTTCACTTTAGGAAGCTATGAGGGATATTTTGTCCATATAGACAAGGACCAGGGTAAGATTTCAGTCTCTGATGCAATAATGATGGTTTGCCCTTTGTGGTTTTGGACCAAAGAAAATAATGGTCTGAAATATCAGTATGGCATCTTTGTATCTTCAAATCTGCATATCAAGCATAGGCTTTATAATCAAAGTGATGCTAAGAATTTGTCATATTGTATGATTAATGTATATACAAAGGCTCTAATAAAGAAAATATCTAGAAATGTTAGCATTATTGATAGGAATATAGATGAAGAAATTAAAATCAGTTTCTAATTCACATTGATTTTTTTGGTAAAGTACATCAATTTTATAGAAACATTTGGAGAATTAAAGTGAGAGAATTGCAGAGCACATTCTCTTTCTGGTAGGGAAAATATTCTGTTTTCCTTTCTTGCTTATTTTGACATAGAATCAATACTAATATTATTTGCATGGTACTATAATGTTTACAAAGTGGATTCACATATATTCTCATATTTCATCTGTGCCGTGACCTCTGGAAGATAAGATTTCCTAATTACGTTTTTAATGTCTATTTCTTAACTGTCTCTGAAAGCTGATTGAGCTTCATTTCCTCAATTTAGAAGGTTGTTTGATGGAGATTTCAAGAAGGCAGAGGAAAAGAGGAGACAGGGATTTTAAGAAAACTACTGAAATGATTTGAGTAATAACAATTTTATTCATTTTTCCAAAGGTTGGAAACAAGACAAAACCCAAAGAAGGTAAGTGGAAGCAGGGAGGTTGTGCATCTCTGATCCTGTCACTTAGCGAAGCTGCTGTCTTAACTGTTTACATTTGAAAATAAGACTCTGGATGTCTGCTTACAGGGACAGCTGTTCTAAGTGTTTTGTTGTTTTACTGGCATATGCTTAAACTTGATTTAAAATTCATGGTATTAAAACAAAAACAAAGGTTTTCATATTTGCTTTTCAAAATATTTTTATTGACTGGTAATTTTTGTTCTTTAAGTTAGGATTAAATAATGGCAGATTATAATTTCAAATCCCCCAAATAATAATGACGGCTTAAAATTCCAGAAGGTTCTTTCTCTCTTATATAAAAAAGGTCACTCAGTCTTTGGTCCAGGGCTGGTTTGGCTCATGGCCACACCATCAGGTTCACATTCCAGGCAGCTGAAAGGAGAGAAGAGGAAGGGCACCCCTTCTCCCTTTTAGGTTGCTTTTCTGAAGTACTAAATAGCATTTCTGCTTTTATAATTTAGTTGGGCTAGTGGGAAAATGCTTGCCTCAAGGAAGCACATGCTCCCTCAGCTAACAATGGGGACTTACTGCCTCAGGAGGAGGAGGAGGAGGATTGCTGTTGGTGTGCCAGCCTCTCCATGACTGTCACATGGGGTGCACAATGCTGTAGGTCATCAGGGAGGAGGCTGCATGGCAATCCACTAGCTTGGGCTGTCCCAGTGGCTTACAATGGCTAAGATTTTGTGAATCTTACAAGTATATATACATCAGCATAACCACTTTATTCATTTAAACAAGTGGATACAGGAGGATAGTGAAGAGCACATTTATTCTCACAAATCATTTTTGAACCAGGAACACTTAACATGAGATTTTGATACTGCTTCTAATTTCCACACCATTTCCAAAGTCTTCAGGGGGAAATGGAAGAAGCTTGATGCTAGAATAGTTTTGTATATGATCCACCCCCTTACCCCCATCTTTAATAGAACTGAAAATTACTTAGAGACACATAGGCCAAATGCTAGCTCCCTATTTTTAAAAAAGGATCTAAGATTAGACTTCAGAGAATAGAATAAAATTCCAGAAACATTCTTATGAAATTTATTATTTCTTTCAAATGTATTTTGGAACAGCAAAGGACAGTATGTTTTATAGCATAACTTTAAAGACAATTGAATTGGCAATATATTCACATAACGAAACATCCAGCAAGTTTTTATATTTCTACTGGAAAACTCTCTGGTTCTTGGAGTAAAGTTTTAAATAATTAGTATCTGCTTTCTATTCTTTCTGTTTCTTTAGTTGTGGAGCAAATGTAAAAGCAGCTTTGCCTTCTAGTTACCCAATGAGTGGTCTCTAGTGTGTTTCTGTTGCTGTCAGGCATGCTACCTAGCTGTGTTTAAGCATGCGAGGGATTGCCCGTTCTACTATTGTTGTGAGATCTATTTCTCATCCATAACCAGCAACATCCCTTCTTTCTACCGTTACCTCATGTACACCCTAAAAAGGAATTTAAATCAATATGTATTTAATGATGACTACTCTGAGCTCAAGTATGTAAGCTAATTTTTAATGTTGCCTATATTTTGTGAGAAAAAAAGACTGAACCAGAGAACTATTGTTCCACAGCTGGGCCATGCTCTACATTTTAATTTTTTTGTTAGAAATTAAAAAATAAATGTATTCGATCATTTATATCAGAAAAGGAGGAATGAAATTGTCACCTTGAATCAGCAGATACCATGGTGACCTTTTCAAAACATTCTATTTGATTTGTTTTCAAATAGTATGTTTCATTTTACTGGCAGCCATCATTCCTCTGAAGTTATGAATGGTCCTGAAGTCATAGTGCCTGAAAGTGCCTCTTCTACTGTGAACTTGGTTTACTTCTTTAATTATGGTGCAGTCTTGATTTTAAGTTTTGAAGAGTTTATGTGAAACTTTGAATTTTTTGAATAGGTCTTAAGAGCAACACATAGGGTTAGTTTTTGTTTTTAAGTGGGGAATAGATACATCCTTCTAAAAAACTAATCTTATTTTACAATTTTTAATGAACAGAGTAAAATGCTTTTTGAGATTTTACCAAGAATATTTAACTGGAAGATTTAAAAGTTTCTTCAGTGAAATTGCTAGCTAGTATTTATTGAGTGCCTACTGCCTGTCAGTGGACTGGTCTCTTTACATACATAGTTTCTTCATTTTATCTCTACAAAAACTCAGATAGAGCCCATTTCACAGGTGAGGAAGTCAAGGTCATCCAGTAAGTGGTGGGAAGGCGAAGTGAAAGTGGGCTCACCATATATCACCAAGCCTGTGCAACTCATTCTTACGTTAGTTAACGCTGAGAGATGGTAGGGCTTATTGAAAATGATGTTTCTAGAGTGGTTTAAAATTTTGCGTTCTTGAATAAGTGACATTTAGAAATTTTATGTGCTTAGCATATCTTCTCCCTACCTGCTGCCTCAGTACATCTCCCCGGAAATGGTATAAATTCAGATTCAACTAGTTCAGAAAAATCATAAATAAAGAATGTTGCTCACAAAAAATCTCATCTGTGTACATAATTCAGGCCATGTTAATAAATGACAAATCTTAGCAATGTAAGAAATATGGGTTACCTCAGTGGCTGAGTACTGTAGAAAACCTGGGAGTGCTGTGTGAGCAGAACATGTGTTTGCATCTTGCATCCAAGTCCTTGATGTGTGACCACCTGGAGCTTCAGGTGATAGGACAATTGGGCTAATGCATCTCACCTTAAAGCTGTTAGGGTAAAATGAAATAAATGTATTTGAATAACAAGCATAGTGCTTGGCATGATGTCAGTTGCTCTTGTTATTTTAAAATATATTCTTTGGTATTTCTATTGTTCACTGACATGGGAATACCTTCTCATTCGACTTCATAAAATGGCCTGTTTTAAGAATTTTAAAAACAAGAAATATACAATATTTACAGTGTTTTTACAGCTTGTTTATAAAATATTCTGTAGAATTTCTCTAAGTAGATTTGTTCAGTGTGCCCAAAATATAATCCCCTTAAGATATTTTCTTTCAAGATTTAAAAAAATGTTGTGATTTACTTTAATTTATTTATTTATAAAGATTTTAATTCATTATTTTTAGAGGGAAGGGCAGGGAGGGAAGGGAAAAAAGGAGAGAAACATCAGCATATGGTTGTCTTTCAGCTACTTTTCAGCTAAGGACCTGGACCCGGCTGGAGACCTGGTTTGCAACCTGGTTATATGCCCTGACTGGGGAATTGAAGCAGCAACCTTTGGGTTCCCAGGCTGGTGCCTATCCACTGAGCCACCAGCCAGGGCTGTGATTTTATTTTTAATTGAAACACGGTGCATGCAATAAAATGGCAAAATTTTAGTAAAATAAACAACATACCACAACAAGGTTATATTTTGAAATAAATTTATTCTTATATGTAAGTAAAAAATATTGCCATTTTAAAAATTGTTCAAAAAAGTCTCCATTTGCTACAATAATAGATCAATTTGACTTCAGAATCTTGAGCATGCCTTATTAACATTTCTTTATCCATGGACATTATCATGTTTTTAGTCTTAACCTTTAACAGCCTCTTTATTGGAATGAGGTTGTTTATTAACTTTTCTCTCACAAATGCTGCATACATAATAGTCTAAAGTATTTTCATGTGGTGAATGAACTAGAGGGCTAGATTTCCTTGGGCCAAAATTCATGAACATTGACACTAAGAAATTCTTGCATCTTTTTGGCGTCATGTGCTGGTGCACCATGTTGTTGGAAGATGAACTGACGTCCATTTGTGACTTGCCTCATCCATGGTACAACTGCTTCTCTTACAGCGTCAAGGTAAACATCAGCAGTCACCTTTAAGCCTTGTGGGAAAAAATGTGGGGTCATGATATCTCCTTCATTGCTGACAACACCTAACACCATCACTGTAGCAGGAAATTTCATTTTCATGACAATTGGGACTTCATTAAGATTCTCACAGAGCCACCTGTTGTTTCTTCTGTGGACTAGTTGGTCCTGCTGAAACCTCTTTTCATCAGAGAGGAAAATCAGAGGTTTTTTTTCCTTTGGGATTTTTCAATTTTGTTAGCAGTTTCCTTGCTTTCTCAAAGCGCCTTTCCTTTGTCTGCTGTGTCTTAAACTGGCCTCTTTTAAGAACAGATGATCTTTATCTGGTATCTTCAACAATAATCTTGTGAACCATTTGCATCCAACATCTGTAGTTCTCTTGTTAAGGAGCACATTGACTTCCCTGAATCTTCATTGATGAGCTCCTGGATTCTGTGTACAATATCAGGACTTGTGTGATCCTTGCATACCTTATGTGTTTTCCTGGTTGGTGTAATGGCATCATACACCTTCTTAATGTTGTCACCCGTATGTAAAGGGATGTTATTGCAGTCCACAATTTCCTTAGCAGTTTGCCATGCACACAGTCCAGAAATTATGGTTGCTCTAACATTGTATTCCTTGTACATGATGGTTGCGCTCAGAATTTAATACTTTATATCTGAAACAGTGATGTTAAATCATAACCTTATATTTAAAAAATCATAACCTTGGGAACCTAGTTTTTCAAAATTAATAAGCACATAAAATAAGGAGATGCACCGTTATTGCCAATTTATAGTGCTCACCCTGTCTTCTGAGGTGTCACATCTTTGAAAGTTTGTTCTAATGTCAATGGACACATTAAATAAATGATATCTATTCCTGAAAAACATAAAGCTTTGATTTTAAAATTTTAAAATTATAAATGCATTTATATTCTGGTAGTCTGTGCAGTTTTTATTGAGAAAAGTATTTGTCATTCCATTTTACAGGCAGGGAGGATGAGTCACATGACTTGACTTCCTGGAGCAGTAGAGTGATGGATTTGGGTGGAGAAGGAAAAGGATGAATTCTGCTATGTTCCATGGTGCTGAGCAGCAAGGCCAGCCATTTGAGACATTTTCAAGTTTGATTCTTGGTTGTCATAAGTACATGTGACTGCAAGGTCTTTTGGGCAGAGATGCTAAGTTCAGAATGTTGTCAGTTGAAATATTTCTAAAAGGATTTAAAAAATCCCACAACAAATGACAGGCATGTTTAGAAGGCTTTTCCCTCAAGTAATTTTCAGAAAATATACACAATTCATTTCTTAACTAATGATGCAGGTATATTAATGAGCCCAGCTCCCAAGAATGAACAGTCACTAAAGGAACTTCATCTAGATGCATGGGTCCAGGTATATGAGCTGCACACTAAATTTTAATTAGAATTTATTTACAGCTAGAGACTGCTCTTGTGTTTTTCCCCCAGAGCTGATAATGAAGCATTCCTTCTCGTCTCATCATTAGTATTCAGAGCTCCATGGGACTTTAGTTCAAACTCTTTCCCCTTGTTTTTGTCAGAGAAGGTGATGGAGCAAGGTTGGTTAGAAACATTTAGCCACACTCTCAATGGGAATTATCAGTCTGTTTTGTACATCCACATCTGCACACAGGGGAGAAAATTGAGTTTTGCTGCTGACAATGTTAAGTGATTGCAGGTTGTCTTAGTGGGAGTATGGTGTTGAAAACTATGATACAGTGACACATTCTACTGTAACTAAGATTATGATAGATTATCTGAATTTGAATTTTTATGTTCAAGTATTCAGATTTTGACCCTGGTCAATTTACAGGATTATCTTTTGGTTTTGGAGACTGTTTCTGTAGTGATCTCTTTGGTTTCCAATACATCCACACAGCGGTCTCCTTCAGTCTTGCTCTTAGTGCAGCCCAGGGGTGATACACAGAATTCAGGGTGCTCAGAGGATGAAATGATAATAAGCCACTGTCTTGTTACCTTAAATTTTATATGGTACAAAAAATGCTTTTGTCTCTTTTTTTCCTACCTTCTTCTAGTCAGAGAGTTGTCTTAAAAAATTTCTTGCTCTAAAATGAAAAGTAGTGAATAGAGTGTGTTTCTGTGGATGATTTTATTTGATTTGAATTCTTTTTTAAAGACTCTGATTTGGGTATTTCAGCTCTTAAAAGTTGAAAGAAATGGGAACACTACAGATGAGAGAAAGTTAAGACAAGCAAACAAAACATCCCTCTGGGGTGAGGAAGGGTAGGTCTGGGGTAAGGAATGGAGGCCAGAGGCAAGCAAATAATATTATTCTGTTTTGGATCTGTAGCTCTTGTCCTCCATAGCACCTAAGCTAACAGTATTTAAGACAGTGTCTTTTGTCATAATATATTTTATTAAGGGCTCCCACTGAAATGAATGCAGAGCTTGAAAAAGCAATGCTCATTCCCTGCTTGGCTCTTTGAAGATTTTAACCCAGTGGAAAAGAAAGATGCCTCAGCTTTTCCTAGGTCTACATACTTATAACCTCCTGAGAAAGACCCAAATCCCCAATTAAAACCCCTACCCCAACCCATGTATACACTGAAAGTGTGTTCCCTGTATTTATGTCTTTGGTTCTGTTTTATTTGCTCGTTTGTTTCTTCATTAGTAACCTGTATTAAGTGAGAACCTGTGGTATTTATTTAATGTTTGCTGCCTGACTTATTTCACTAAGCATGATACTCTCCAGTTCCATCCATGATATTGCAAATGGTAGGGGTTCTCTCTTTCTTCCTGCTGCATGGAACTCCGTTGTGTAAGTGTGCCAAAGTTTTTTGATCCATTCATCCACTGAAGGGCACGTAGGTTGTTTCCAGCACTTGGCTATTGTAAATAGCGCTGCTATGAACATAGGGGTGCATAGGTTCTTCTGAATTGGTGTTTTAGGAGTCTTTGGGTATAATCCTAGAAGTGGAATCACTGGATCATAAGGTAGTTCTATTCTTAGTTTTTTGAGGAAATTCCATACTGTTTTTCAAAGTGGCCACACCAGTCTGCATTCTTGCCAGCAATGCACCAGGGTTCCCATTTCTCCACAACCTTGCCAGCACTTGTTTGTTGATTTGTTGATGATGGCCATTCAGACAGGTGTGAGGTGATATCTCATTGTAGTTTTAATTTGTATCTCTTTGATGGCTAGTAATGTTGAGCATTCTTTTATGCACCTGTGGGCCCTTTGTATGTCTTCCTTGAAGTGTCTGTTCAGGTCCTTTGTCTATTTTTCAATTGGGTTGTTTATCTCCCTGGTATTGAGTGACATTAGCTCTTTATATATTTTAGAGATAAAATCTTTGTCAGAGGTGTCATTGGAAAATATGTTTTCCCATATGGTTGATTCCCTTTTTATTTTGTTGATGTTTTCTTTAGCTGAGCCAGAAACCTTTCAGTTTGCTGTCCATTTGTTTATTTGTTCCTTTATTTCCCTTGCCTTGGAAGATATTTTGGTGAAAATTTTGCTGCGTGAGATATCTGCAGCTTTTTTTGCCTATGTTTTCCTCTAGGGCTTTGATGGTAGCACTGCTTATGTTTAAGTCTTTTATCCATCTTGAGTTTACTCTGGTTTATGGTGTAAGTTGGTGGTCTAGTTTCATTTTTTTGCATGTGCCTATCTAGTTCTCCCAACACCACTTGTTGAGGAGACTATTTGCACTCCATTTTATGTTCCTTCCCCCTTTGTTGAATATTAGTTGCCCAAAGAGTCCTGGGTTTATTTCTGGGCTCTCTATTCTGTTCAGTTGATCTGTTTGTCTGTTCTTAAGCCAGTACCAGACTGTTTTACTTACTATGGCTTTGTAATATAGCTTAATATCTGTTCCTGTGATTCCTCCTACTTCATTCTTGTTTCTCAGGATTGCTGTAGCTATTTGGGGTTGTTTTGGACTCCATATGAATTTTTTAAGTGTTTGTTCTAATTCTGTGAAATACAATGTTGGTATTTTAATAGGGATTGCATTGAATCTGTAGATGGCTTTGGGGAGTATGGACATTTTAATGATGGTAATTCTTCCCAACCATGAACATGGTGTGTGCTTCCATTTATTTGTCTCTTCCTTAATTAATTTCTTCAGAGTTCCATAGTTTTCTGAGTACAAGTCCATTACTTCCTTGGTTAAGTTTATTCCTAAGTACTTTGTTTTTCTTGTTGCTCTGATAAGTAGGATTTGTTTTTTAGCTTCTATCTCTGATGTTTCACTGTTGGTGTATAAAAATGCCTTTGATTTCTGGATATTGACTTTGTGTTCAGCTATTTTGCCAAATTCATTTATTAGGTGGAGTAGTTTTTCAGTGAAGGCTATAGGGTTTTCTATGTACAATATCATGTCATCTGCAAAAATGACAGTTTTACTTCCTCCTTTCCAATTTGGATATCTTTGATTCCTTTTTCTTGTCTGATTGCTGTGGCTAGAACTTTCAAGACTATGTTGAATAGAAGTGGAGAGAGTGTACACTCTTGCCTTGTTCTTGATCTTAAAGGAAAGGCTTTCAGTTTTTGCACGTTGAGTATGATTTTAGCTCCAGGTTTCTTGTACATGGCCTTTATTATGTTGAGGTATGTTCCCTCTATTCCCATCTTGCTGAGGGTTTTTATCATAAAAGGGTGCTGTGCTTTATCAAATGCTTTTTCAGCATTTATTGATATGATATATGGTTTTTGTCTTTCATTTTGTTGATGTGGTGTATTACATTTCTTAATTTGTGAATATTGAACCATCCTTGCATCCCTGAGATGAATCCCGCTTGGTCTTGGTGTATAATTTTTTAAATATATTGCTGGATACGGTTTGTCCATGTATATATATATATATATATATATATATATATATATATATATATATTATTTTTTTGTATCTATGTTCATCAGAGATATTGGCCTGTAGTTTTCTTTCTTTGTTGTATCTTGACCTGGTTTTGGGATTAGAATAACAGTGGCCTCATAAAGAGTTTGGGAGTTCTCCCTCTTCTTGGATTTTTTGGAATAGTTTGAGGAGGAAAGGAGTTAGTTCTTCCCTAAATGGTTTGTAAAATTCACTTGTATAGCCATCTGATTCAGGGCTCTTGTGCATTGGGAGTTTTTGATTACTACTTCATTTTCACTAGTTGTTATTGGTCTATTCAGGCTTTCTACTTCTTCTTGATTGGGTTTTGGTAGGTTATACATTTCTAGAAATTTGTCCAATTCACCCAGGTTGTCAAATTTCTTATCATATAGTTGTATGTAGTAATTTCCTTCCTTCTTTCTTTTTAAGATTTTATTTATTTAATTTTAGAGTGGGGGAGGGGAAAGGAAGGAGAAAGAGAGGAAGAGAAATATCAATGTGTGGGTGCCTCTCTCCTGCCCCCAACTGGGGACCTGGCCCACAACCCAGGTATGTGCCCTGATCAGGAACCGAGCTGACAACCCTTTGCTTCACAGGCTGCTGCTCAATCCACTGAGCCATACCAGCCAGGCTGTAGTAATTTCTTACAATCCTTTGTATTTCTGTGGTATCAGTTGTGATTTTTCCTCTGTCATTTTTGATTTTGTTTATTTGGGTCCTCTTTCTCTTTTGTCTTGGTGAGTCTAGTTAATGGTTTGTCAGTTTTGTTTATCTTTTTAAAGAACCGCTCCTGGTTCTTTAAATCCTTTGTATTGTGCTTTTAGTCTCTACATTGTTTAATTCTGCTCTGAACTTGATAGTTTCCTTCCTTCTGCTTGCTCTGGGCTTTGTTTGTTGTTTCTGTTCTAGTTCTTGAAGCTTTATGGTTAGATTGTTTGTATGAGTTTCTTCTCACCTTTTTAGGTAGGCCTGAATTGCTGTGAATTTACCCCTGAGGACCGCCTTTGCTGTGTCCTGTTTTGGGGTGTTATGAATTCATTTTCATTTGTTTCCAGAAACTTTTTGATTTCTTCTTTAATCTCATTATTATCCCATTCCTTACTTAATAGCATGTTATTCAGTCTCCGTGAATTATTATTGTTTTTGAAATTTTTTCCTTGAGATTGGTTTCTAGTTTCAAGCCATTGTGATCTGAGAAGCTGCTTGGTATGATTTCAATTTTCTCGAATTTGTGAAGTCTTGTTTTGTGTCCTATGGTGTGGTCTATTGTTGAGAATGCTCCATGTGCATTAGAGAAGAATGTGTATTTCGCTTCTTTGGGGTAAAAAGTTCTGTATATGTCAGTTGGGTACATTTCGTCTCCAGTGTTGTTCAGTGCTACAATATCCTTGGTGTTTTTTTTTGCTTGAAAGATCTGTCCCCTGTTGATAATGGGGTATTAAAATCCCCTACTCTTTGTGGGTTGCTGTCTGTATCCTTCTTGAAGTCCTCCAAGATTTTCCTTATATATTTGGGTGGTGCTACATTGGGTGCATATATATTTATAAGGGTTTTATGTCTTCTTGATGGGTGGTTCCCTTAAGTGTTATGAAATGTTCCTCTTTGTCTCTTTTTATGTCCTTCATTGTGAAATCTGTTTTGTCTGATGTATGTATTACTAGCCCATCCTTTTCTTCATGTCCATTTGCTTGAAATTTATTTTTCCATCCCTTCACTTTCAGTTTGTGTCGATCTTTTGTTCTGAGGTGGGTCTCTTGCAGACAGCATATTTGTGGGTTGTGTTTTCTTTTCATTCAAGTACCCTATGTCTTTTTATTGGTGCATTTAATCCATTTACCTTTCAGGTTATTGTTGAGAGGTACTCCTTCGTTGACATTTTTCTCCTTTGTTTCTGTGTTCCTCTCTGTCTGTCTTTGTTTCTTTTTCTTTTTCTTTTTTTTAAATTTTATTGTTGTATTATATCCATCCCCTTTTTGCTCCCCTCTATCCCCCTTCCCACCCACCCATTGTCTTTGTTTCTTTACCTTTTTAAAGGAAGCCCTTTAGCATCTCTTGCAGTGCTGGTTTGGTCTGGGAAACTCCTTATTTCACCTTCCATTTTGAGTGAGAACTTTGCTGGTTAGAGTATTCCTGGTTGCTGGCCTTTGTTTTTCATTACTTAAAGTATTTTTTTTGTCATTCCCTTCTGGCTTGTATTGTTTCTGTTGAGAAATCATTTGATAACCTTCTCAGAGCTCCCTTATATGTTATTTCCTGTTTCTCTCTTGATGATTTTAGGATTCTCTGTCTTTAAATAAGTTTGCCATTTTAATTATGATGTGTGTTGGAGTGGGCCTGTTTGGGTTCATCTTCCTTGGCACCCTCTGTGCTTCCTGAACTTGAGTGACCCTTTTGCTCATCATTTTAGGGAAATTTTCTGTCATTACTTTTTCAAACAGGTTTTCTGTCCCTTCCTTCTCTTCTCCTTCTGGTATCCCTATGATACAGATATTTTTGTGCTTCATATTGTCTTGTATCTCTCCTAAAACCTGTTCATTGTTTTTCAGTCTTTTTTCTTTTTGTTGCAATGTCTGGTTATTTTTTCTTGTTGTCCTCCAATACGCTGATTTTGTTCATCTGCTTTATCTAACCTGCTTTGAATTCCTTCTGGTGTGTTTTTCTGTTCTCAGGTTGTGTTCTTCATTTCCTCCAGGTTTTTATTGATGGTTTCTATGTTCTTTTTAATGCCGGAGTAATTTTCCATAAGTTCTTGTAGTTGCCCTGGAGTTCTTTGTAGTTTTCTTTGAGTTACATGAGCTCATGGAGCTTTCTTACAATGATTTGTTTGAATTCCATGTCTGATAGCTTGCTTGTTTCTATTTCATTTCAGTCTGTCTGGTGATTCCTCCTTTCCTTTTGGTGATAGACTGTTTCTTTTTCTCCCCATTTTTGGTGTCTGTTGTTGCTTGTTTTTGTTTCTCTGATTAATTTGCTTTGAATCCCTGCGTTGTGTTAGAAGATTTGTGGCATTCAGTGGTGCAGTCTCCTACATTTCCTCAACTTGTTGCTCTTGGGGTGCCCTTTTATGTCATTAACTTGGGCTGTCTGGTTGTATTTTGGATTTGTTGTATATGTTGCTCCTTTCACTCCAGTTGACTGATTGAGAGACACTCCTTCTATCATGTCTCATGTACAATTATTGAGTTGCTTCTAAAACATAACCCCCATTCGAGGCAAAATAACCACACCTTCAAAAATATCTCACTCCTTTAATTCCCCTTTTGACTGCATATGAACCTTGTTAAATACCCATACTCTCCAAGGTAACCCCACCCTTGGTCACATCCTCATCCGCAAATGAGCCACTCTTAATAAGGATGTAGATAGAAGACTGTAATAAGAGGGGAAAAGGATTAAGTTGATTGAAGTATAGATAATTTTGAAGGGTGCAAAGGGGTAGCAAAGATGATGGGGATGTGAGAGTGAAAGCCAGTTTATCTCTTATATAGAAATGGGGAGGGGGAAAATCAGAAAGCCTCAAGTGCAAGTGAACAGTATAAGCCTATATATATAGTTGCCACATCTACCTCCCTCTCCAGCCTCAATGAACACTGATTGGTCGAGATGGAGTGAGGACCAGTGTGTTTTCCAGCAGAAGAAAAGACGTGTAGCTCCTAGAGTGCACCCACACACACACAAAAGTTGTAAGAGGCTGGGAAGGGGAGGCATACTTAAGATTGAGGACTGGGAATGAGTTGTAGCAAGAGAGTGAGTAGACTTTAAAACAAGAGTAGGAGGAGGATCTTGGGTAGTCAAATGAATTGAGAGAAGGGAGGAGTAAAAATATGGGATTTGGGATACACTATGATATAAACACTATTTACTTAAAATGCACTAACTGTGCAAAAATTTTGAGGGTTGGAAGAGACTTTTGAAAAGGATATGTTAGGGATTAATAGTTCATGTAGCTCTTGGTGTAACTGAGGTGCTTGAGATTAGCAGCGATCCATTTCCTGATTCTGCCTCTTTTTCTTGATCAAGTCTGCAGTCTACAGTCAAGCTGTGTGGTCTTGAAGTGGCAGGGTCTGTGGGCGTCATAGTCAGGGCTGGTTGTGAGTGCCACCTGCCCCCCTCCCTGTGGGCTGAGCCTCCGTTAGCCTAGCTGAGTTTCAGCACTGCTGGCATTTTGGGGCCCTCCCTTTACACGCTGGTTCTGTGTGGAGAACTGTAGGGTGCTGTTTGTGGTGTTGATGGCTGCTCCTCCCCATCAGGCTCCTTGAGGAGGTTTCCACTCACTACAAGGCACCAGGTTGTACAGGGGAACCCACAATGCTGTTTGTGTGCTGGCAATGGCTCCTCCTCCCTCTCTAGCTCTTTCCAGGAGGTTTTTATTGCCTGTGGTGGATGCTCCAATTGCACCAGCAGCAAGTTCCTGGGGCAGTTTCGAGTTTTCTGGGAGCCTGTGTGAGGTGTGGGTGCGCAGGGTTGGGTTTCCCTTCTCACTGGGGCTCCAAGCTGCCCTCTCCCCGGGTGGTGCAGTGGCACAATTTTCTGCCCTCTTGCAGCCCTGGCTGGTGCACTTCCCCACTCCCCCTCTCCCGCTCCCCTCAGGTCTCTCCTTCTCTGACTCTGGCCCTGGGAGGGACTTCCTCTCTCTCAGCCTTCTGAGTGCTGCTCTCACACAGTCCCTCCCCTGCAGGAGTTCAATTCCTCAGTCTCCCCGAGTTTGTGCTCACTGTCCACACTTTACTGCTCAAATTTCTAGTCACTGGGTAGCCTGGAGCTGTCTTCAGTTAGAGCCGCCCCTCTGGGCAGAGCCACCACTGCCTAGAGCTGACCTTGGCCAGCCTGCCGGTTCTGAACTATCTCCTCTGCTCTCCTGTAGGTCTCTGCAGCCTCTGGGCTGTGCATCCCTGAGTCCAGATGCTTACCGCTCCAATTCTCAGGACCTGCAGATGTCTTGTGCACCCTACCCTATCCTCCACCGGTGCTAACACTTGAGAATGCCGTCAGCACTGTCCTCTACTCTGTCATGATCTTTCTCCCAAACTCTGCTTCAGAATTTTATTTCTTTTAAAATACATTTAAGTAAGTTATCCTCTTCATTCTGTGAATATGTTCACATGTAAGGAGTCTTGTGGAAACTGTCAGTGTCTTTGGTTCCAGAATAGCTGATGGCTCTTAATGGCTGCTTAGGATAGTTTTTGCTGACAACCTTTGAAAATGTTTTCTGTTTCAAAGTTTATAGAGCTCATCTAGGCATATTACAATTCTTTCTTAAGATAGTATTAGTCTGGAGGGGAGAGGGAGTGTCCAACTTTCTAGGTATCACTGATATAAATACTTTATTCATGATACCACAATTTAATAAAAACCTAAAGAGTCTTGTAGCTAATTGGGTTAAACTCACCTAAAAATAATGATTATTAATTTGAGAGGGAAAGACACATAGAGAGAGAGACAGAAGGATAGATAAATGGATATGAGAGAGAAGCATCAATTTGTTGACTTTCATAGGTGCCCAGACCAGGGATCACACCCTCAACCAAGGTGTGTATCCTGACTGGGAATAGAACCTGCAGCCTTTTGGTGATGGGGTGATGCTACAGCCAAGTGATCCCCACTGGGAATAGCGGAGTCTCTCACTTGCCATTTGTGGAAATTAAGTTACTTAAGTAAGCTCTCCAAGCCTGTTTTTCTTCCTTCCTTCCTTCCTTCCTTCCTTCCTTCCTTCCTTCCTTCCTTCCTTCCTTCCTTCCTTCCTTCCTTCCTTCCTTCCTTCCTTCCTTCCTTCCTGCCTTCCTTCCTTCCTTTCGTTTTTTTTAAATTTTATTTATTATTTTCATAGAGTAGGGAAAAGAGGGAGGCAGAGAGGGAGAGAGACATCAATGTACGGTTGCCTTTCATCTGCCTCCAGCTACGGACCTGGCTGGAGACTGGCTTGCAGCCTGGTTATGTGGCCCTGGCTGGGAATTGAACCAGTGACCTTTGGGTTCACAAGCCGGCACCCTATCCATTGTGCCACCAGCCAGGGCTCTCTAAGCCTCTTTTTTAATGAGGTTTTAGCCATATTAATACCATCTTTTCACTAGGGGAAGTTACTCTTTTGGAGTCACATGACTGTGAATTTTGTATGTATGCTTGGTTCTTGGAAGGTATGAGGATTTCCAGGCTACTCCTTGTAGTAGGAACATTGATTAATGGATTGTGCTGTATTGTGTGTCCAAGGGCCCTGGGGCACAGAAGGAAGGAGGGAGAAATGTCTTGATCTGATGATGATTAAGTCAAAGTCTTGGAAGAACAGATGTATCTATTAATGTAACAGTGAATTTGAGGGAGGAATTTTGGAAGGGTTGGAAGGCACTAACTAGATTTTTTTTTTATTTAAAAAAATATTTACTTTTTATTTTTAAGATTTTGTTTATTATTATTTTTTTTAGAGAGAGAAGGAAAGGGAGAGAGGCAGAGAGGGAGAGAGACATCAATGTATGGTTGCCTTTCAACTGCCTCCAGCTACAAAGCTGGCTGTAGACCTGGCTTGCAACCTGGTTATGTGCCCTGGCTGGGAGTCGAACCAGTGACCTTTGGGTTTGCAAGCCAGCGCCTTATCCAGTGTACCATCAGCCAGGGCTCAGTGTATGGTTTTCATAGTTTAAAGTAGAAGTTTTTAACTCTTAGACCCTTTTAACAATAAATATATTGTAACAAAATTTTAGTATCTTGAAATGAAATTCATAGTAAAGATAACTTTACTATAAATATAAGAAATACATAGATAGAAAAATTAAGTACCTAAATCCTTTTTTTTTTTTTTTTTTTTAAGTTAAAGGAGTATTTATTTTTCCCTAACTTTGGGAATTCAAAAATGGGATGGCATCTTTTGAAAATAAATTCCTCATAAGCAGAGAGCTCTACCAGTGAAGATTGTATTAAGCAAAGGTTGAATTAACAAAACTCTTCCAAGATTTCACGAAATTTCATAGCACACAGTATTTGATAGAGCACATGTAAGGGTTGTAAGAGATATAAATATACTTGTAAATGAACAGTTTCTTCCTTGAAATAGTTCACAGTCTAGTAATGAAGATAGATATGTACACAACCATGATGCTAAACTCTAAACTATTACTTCCTAAACGCAACCATTCTACAGAATAAACTTGTACAGTTGAAAAAAAAAAGGAAAGAAATTTGAATATTTTCCTCAGGTAGCATCCATGGGCAATATATAAGCCTGGAATGTCTATAATTTTTTTTTCTTTCGCCCTGAAAACTGAATGGTATTTTGTTCAGGAATAGGATTTTTGGCTATTAGTTGCAGTTTCTCTCTTCAGTTTGTAGATATTGTTCCACTGTCTTTAAGTTCCATTGTAATAAATGGGAATTTTTAAAAAAAATTTTATTATTGTTGTATTACATCCATCCCCTTTTTGCTCCCCAGTACCTAAATTCTTATAGGATGAAAATCTATAATGTTAACATTTGTTAGGGTTTATTATATTAATGGGCTTATTAGTGACCTATCCAAAAATAAAAACGTAAATACAAAGGAAGTAACTTATAATAAAAATATTATCCTAAAATGTCAATGTTCAGGTGTAATTTAACTGGAAAACAAAAGCCTTTATTTAGTTAGGAGATGGCAAGGCTCCTCCTGAAGAAACCTTGTTTAAGATCATACTTCCTGATGGCATTTTATGAAAAGTATGTTCATGAAGCAAATACAGTTAAAAGCTATGGTGAAGTTGGCTTTATGAGTGCCTTCTAAGTCACAACTATAACACATCATTGAAATTCCTGATGTTAACTATAATAGCTATTTTATTTTGTAATACTAGTATATGATAAAATGTCTACCTGCAAAATATGGTAAATAAGGAAGAAAACTTTAAAACAATCTCTTCAGGTTAAAAATAGGATATTAAAAAATCATTATTTAAAAATATTCTGCCACCAAATTTTATATTATATTGCATCACTAGGTTAAACATCTTCTAATATAATAAGTAATAGATTTTTATATCATTTTTAATGTAAAATAATTTCATGAGGTCTTGCATAAGAGATGACAGAGAGTAAGAAAACCATGAGATATGATGTTGGTCAGTCTGAGATTAATTCAGTCACTATTTAATAATTCATCTTAAGTTTTTCAGATCACATTCTTACGTGGAAAAATCCCTTATCAATTAGTTTAGTTACTAAAACAAATTTTTATTTTTACTTAAAGCATTAGTAATACTTTTAAGATATTAAAAAATTTTATAGCTATCATTTGGAGTTAATAGTTGCTTGCTCTAGTAATTCATAGCTTTACATATTTATGTTTATCACAATTTGAGAAAGGTTTTTTTTTCTTTCTGGAAATTCTCATTACTTGGGTAATTCACTGCAAGAAATTTCTTACTGGAAGAAATTGTTACTAGTAACAATTTGTTTGCTTTCTGCCACTATATCTAGAGTTCTGTTGTTTTTCCTCTTAGTTAATTAAAAAAATAAATGATGTTTACCTAAATAATCTTGTGTGCACATCAAATTGGTCCAAATATGAATTTTTACATTAAGTGAGAGAGTAATTTTACCATCCAGTGTTTCAAAAAGTTGAATTGATGGTTCAGTTATACTAGGGACATTAGCTAGCATTCATGTTTTTTCTTTTTTTTTAAAAGATTTTATTTATTATTTTTCAGAGAGAGGGGAAGGGAGAGAGAAAGAGAGAGAGAAACATCAACATATGGTTGCCTTTCACCTGCCTCCAGCTACTGACCTGGCTAGAGAGCTGGCTTGTAACCTAGTTATGTTGCCCTGACTGGGAATCGAACCAGTGACCTCTGGGTTTGTAGGCTAGCACCTTTCCACTGTGCCACCAGCCAGAGCTAGCTAGCATTCTTTTTTTTTTTTAAATTTTATTTTATTGTTGTATTACATCCATCCCTTTTTTGCTCCCCTCTGTCCCCTTCCCCACCCACCCACTCCCCCACAAAGTCAATGCCACATGTTGTCCATGTCCATGGTTCTTCCATACTAGCTAGTATTCTTAATTGAATCAGTCGTTGCTTTTTTTCAACACAAGTTTCAATTCCACCTATTCTTTTGGCTTATTATTCTTTGGTGTGTTATTTGCTTTGCTTCCTAAACATGTAAGGATTTAGCTTTTGTCATTTAAAATTATTGCAGGGTTTCCCACCTTACGCTGAGGAGGAATCCCTGCGACTCTTTAATAGTAGCTGATTTACCATGCTTAAAGCTACCTCACAGGCTTATAAAGACCAAATGAATTATATCCTACATAAAAGACTTAGAACAAGCCCTGGCTGGTGGCACAGTGGATAAGGTGCCGGCCTGCGAACCCAAAGGTCTCTGGTTCGATTCCCAGTCAGGGCAACATAACTAGGTTGCAAGCCAGGTCTCCAGCCAGGTCCGTGGCTGGAGGCAGGGGAAAGGCAACCATACATTGATGCTTTTCTCCTTCTCTTCCTCTCTCCTTTCCTGTCTCTCTGAAAAATAATAAATAAATTCTTAAAAAAAAAAAAAAAAGGCTTAGAACAGTGCTTGGCCTCTACCAAGTGCAGTATAAATGTTAGCTGCTTTATCATCGTCATCATCATCATCATCATCATCAATTAATATCATCATGTATATTAATAATTATTCTAGTTACTCAAGTAGAGGAAATTTAATATTCTAAATATTTTTTTTTTTTGCCCAACCTTTAATCAATTAAAATGCTTTTTATAAAACATTTCTATTAATTGGACTATAGGTGCTTCATATGTCTGCTTTTGCTCCTGTTATATGTTAATCTAGGAGGTGGATTGTAAATGGCCAGTGAGCTACAAAACACTTGATTCCATAGTGCTGTGGTTCTCAGTGTAGCCTCAAGGTGTCTCAGTGAGGAACCCAAGTTCTGGCAAGGGTAAAGGGGTGAAGGGTGGGAAGGCAGGGAGCAAAATTAAAAAAATACTGGATTCACATTATTGCTGTAATTGGCTTTTCATAATTTGTCCTATTTTCTAAATGGCAAAACCAGAAACATGTCACGATTCAATTGTTTTCGTTTTATCAAAAGAAAGATTTCAGTCTTAACATTTCAGTGATTAAATACAGTCCAATGAATAGACCAATGATAACCCAACTCAACACATTATTGATCTTGGGGTCATCTCAAGGATAAAGCAGTGAGGGGACTTGTCTTCTGTTTTGGTTCCCAGGGTCATACAACAGCCCCATGTGGTGGGGTTGAGGAAAAATGCCCAGCCCTATCAGCACAGCAAAATATCTTCTGTTTTGCAAAAAGCTCTGAACTCTTTGTTTTCAGAGATTGACAAATATAACTTGTATGTTTCCCAAAAGGATGTGAAAACAACATGAAGCACCTCTGTGGGACAGTTCTGTACAGGTCCTTGTAAAAGCATCTGCAAAGAAGAAAAACAAGCATCCTTTCAGAGGCTTATTCATACAGCAAAACTCAGATTTTTACTAATGTCAAGAAAAGATGAAAATTGTTAGTAATTAGGCCACAGTCATCACTTGGTTGTTTCTCTCAGGCATGTGCAAGAGATATCCTGGTGGGGAGGTGGGAGGCAAGGCAGAGGCTTGGGAGTATACAGTGTGAATGTGTGATAACATTACTCAGGAAATGCAGTGGGAACATCTTACCAAAAATGGGGAGGGAGTGCAAAAAAGTCATATTGCAAAATTGTGTATTACCAAAATAAGAAAATGGGTTCTAAATATGAATTGTGAGTGTTATCTTCCCTAAATGCATTTCTGCTTTTACAATGGAAAATATCACATACAAGCCTCCTATTAGTCTATCTAGCATTTAACTAAACGGATTAATCCAAGTGTTTTTACAGTTGGCAACACTCATTCCTGCAGCAGGCCAAGTAGAGCACATGATGCTGATGTAATTGTTGCCAAAGCCAATATTACTTTTATGACAAGATCATATATTTAAATGTTAGTAAAACTTTTATTTTGAATGTACTATTTTAAGCAGAAAACATTTCTAAAACAGCTCAGACACTTCTGGGATTTTTTGGAAAAAATATTTTAGAATAAAATTTGATTTCTTGGGCTATTTATAGTCACTTCCTCTATTAAGACTTGGAAATAAAAAAAGAGTAGCATAGACTAGTTAAGAAAGATTGCTACAGAGGAAACTAATAACAGGAAATGCAATTTATTGCTGTAAGTATGGTGCACACTTCAAGAAAACACAAGGTTAATGGGATCTTATTAAGCCAACCTTCCCTGAAAGAAGGATTGCTAGTTAATGTGCAGTAAAGAAAAAAGAGAGTCAATAAAGTGTGACTATCAACAGCTGTAACATATTTTTATTCTATGTACTGATTTAGTATGTATTTTGACTATAAAATACAATTTACTAATTTTTTAAATGTCAATATCGACAAGCATCCATTTTAAAAATAACGGTAAAGAATTAGGGCTGTTTTAAATTAAAATATTTACTAGACTGTGTGTGTATGTATGTGTGTATGTTTGCTTGGGTGTGATGTGTATTATCAGTGTAATGAAAATTTGAGTAATTTCTGAAATAGTTTTATTCATTTTAAAATATTATTATTTTTAGAGAGAGGGGAAGGGAGAAAGGCAGAGAGAAAGAGAGACGTCAATGTATGGTTGCCTTTCCCCTGCCTCCAGCCACGAACCTGGCTGGAGACCTGGCTTGCAAACTGGTTATGTACCCTGGCTGGGAATTGAACCAATGACCTTTAGGGTTTGCAGGTCAGCACCTTATCCACTCACTGTGCCACCAGCGAGGGTTCCTGAAACAGTTTTAAACATTAAGAACACCGTGTCCTCAGAAGCAATGTGGCTTTTTATCCCCTAAACCTCTACTCCACCACCCTCATTGGAGCTGTGGGCCTCTGGGTCTGATCCCCAGGTGTCCCTATGTTTTTTTTTAGGATTTTATTTATTATTTCCAGAGAGAGAGGAAGGGAAAGAGGCAGAGTGGGAGAGAGACAGCAATGCATGGTTGCCTTTCACCTGCCTCCAGCTGTGGACCTGGCTTGCAACCTGGTTATGTGCCCTGGCTGGGGAATCGAACCAGTGACCTTTGTGTTCTTAGGCTGGTGCCTTATCCACTGTGCCACCAGCGAGGGCCTCCTACTTTTTTTTTTAATGCATGACTCCACTTTCCACCAGGTGTCTACAGTGGTTGTCGCTCTGCTGCAGTGCTGCCAAACCAGGTCCTTTCTGTCCTGGTTCAGCACCTCCTACCTGTCTGGATGAGTATTTCTTCTTTATATCTTTGTTTGTTGGACTTCTGTACAGCTTGATTTTCTGGAACTTCTGGTTGTCTGTAGTTTTGAGGTAAATGTATTCCTTCTTAGTTGTGGATGGAGATGCAGTGTGTCCACCTACACCTCCATCTTGGCCAAAAGCCTCTAAGCTCTGGCATTATATTTTAAATAACAAATTATTCTTTGTTAAAATTTAGGGGATTAGATTAAATAAATGAGTATTGTTAAACCATCAATGATTTTATTTAAAGAAAAACCATTATAATGTATTTACTTCTCAATTTTAACGGAAAAACTAAGCAGAACACGATGCTTACTATGTTGTTTTAACTATCATATTTGATATAATTCTCAAGATCTCCATAGTTTAGTCATGACTCCTGTTTAACCATTTAAATATTTAAAAAAGTGTCTTTGGCAGCGTTTTCTTTTCACACTGATTTGACTTTAACACTAAACAACTGGTCCAGTCAAAATTTCAAACATTCAGGGGTTTAATTCATTCATAGAGCACTTCTTCCAAGTCATTAATTAATATAAGTACAGAGGTCAGATATGAGTTATGTACTTTGACAGTATAATCTGATTTAAAATTTCTCTTTGGCTTTTAAAGTAGTAATGGCATTATTTAAAAAATAAGATAAAAATAGGAAGACAAGAAGCCAGCATTTACAGTGGGACAAAGAACTACCAATATTTTACCAAGAATCCTAGTGCAAACAGACTTGACATTACCATCCAGGTTAATGCTCCAGTCACCCGTCCTCAGAATCGTGTGGCATGTGTAATTGTAGGATCAAGCTAGCAAGCATGATTGGTTTACTACAAGGGGGGCATGGCATAGTTCAATACCCACAAAATACCATCAGTTTCTGTTCTGTTCTGAGGGAACTACTAATAAGTGGTTAACAGGGAAGGAAACCAACTGCCCTCCACTGGCTGTGCATTTCTCCTTCTGTGAGTTAATAAATAAACTGGCTGCCTCATCTTTTCCCTTCCAGGCAGTCTATAAACTCTCTGACCAACAATGCAGTTCGTTATCATTCTGGTGAATAGAGAAAGAGTTTTAGTAATTGCCTTCAGATACTTGCATTTTATCCTGCTGGGATTATCATTGGACCTAAAAGTTAAAACCCACTCAGTTAAAGTTATTATTACAAGCATGAGTAACATCAACCAATTTTATAATCAGATTTCCATTATTGGCAAATGAGACACCATTGGAAGAGACTTTAATTCATTATGATTTTAAATACTTTTGTTATGAACCAAAACCTTGTTCAGTTTGAAAGTGTCAATATAATTTTTAAAAACTGATCTCTCTGATATTATTTAAAAATCACATTTAAGCCCTGGCTGGTGGTACAGTGGATAAGGCACCAGCCTGCGAACTCAAAGGTTGCTGGTTTGATTCCCAGCCAGGGCACATAACCAGGTTGTAAGCCAGGTCTCCAGCCAGGTCCTTAGCAGGAGGCAGGTGAAAGGGAACCACACATTGATGTCTCTTTCCCTTTCTGCCTGTCTCCCTTACCCTCTCTCTAAAAATAATAAAATATTTTTAAAAATCACGTTTAAAATATTTCAAAGAAAATAAAAGATGTAAATAAAAGGGATTTTATTTTTAAAAGCTTAAGAGATTTTCATAAGGAATAAAACTGAAATCTAAGGATAATACTGCAATAGTAATATGATTAAAAATATAGTAATAGTCACACAACTAAGGGGTGACAGGGGTAACTTACTGTCTTCTTAGAGACAGCAATTTGCAAGTTAAAGAGCAGAGACACTGGAGTCAGACAGATGAGGATCTAGAATCTTGCTGTAGAATTTGCTGGCTGTTGGGCTACAGACACTTAACCTCTTGGAACTTCAGTGCTCTCAACTATGAAACGGATGTACTCAAATGACAATTGCCCAATTTTCTTTCCTAACTTTTTTTTTTCTAATAGTATTGAATATGAAATACTTCAAATGATACAGACTTAGTTACATAAAAGTGTGTATTATTATCTCCAAATGTTAATAAAGACATTCAAAGAATCACTCCTTATTGTGATTAATGATTACAGGTACTAATATTCAAACCTAAACTCAGATATTATTCCAAAGTCCTTTGAATATTACCTAAAATATGAAAAATGTTTAAAACATGCCCCATATTTATTTAGTATTTTATAAATAATGATCTAAGAAATAACTTTTCCTTCAAAAAAGTAGGATTCTCCCAAGTAGACAAAGCCAGTAACACACATTAGCTAAGAGCAAAATAAAAATGTTTCTTTGCATAAGGGTTTAATGTATTTGTGTATGTAAATGTCAACTTATGGAAACTGGAGAGAGATGCAGAATCATTCTAGAGAAGAATGATGCTTTGTCGAGGATCTGATCTGATTACTACAAGAAAATTTAATAGAAGACATTTGATTTTGATTTTGATTTTTAAGTATTTTTATATAATGAGAAAAAATAACTCAGTAAAGTTGTAATTAAAAATATGAACCCACATCAACATCACTAAATGCTATAAAAACTTTTAGAAAAATTACCTTCTTAGTAGAAGGTGATGAAACTATAGTCATCCGTAGCTGGTTGAGGGAGAATTAGCTCATCATTGGTTAAGCAAGCCCTTTCTTCCTACTTGGACAAGTAAAAATAATATGTGAGGTTATAAATATTTTCTATATTATTAAAGATCTTGCTAAAATAAAAATAGAAATAGGTGATCTCAGTGCCATCAATAATCTTTATTTCCCTCTAGCAGAGAGGAATAGTAGTCTCAAAATTTTCTAAAAATAGGAAAACAAAATAAATCACATATGTGTAATCTATAAGTAAAGAATCTTCCGTTTTTTGAATTCCAAAAGTTGTAGTTACTGCCAAAATACTCAAGAAGTATATTAATGTTTATACCTGTTTAAATTATCTTAGAAACACAGTACAATATGCTGGTCAATTTATAAAAGTGCTTAGCAGTGTTTTCCTTCTTCACTAAGAAGGAAATGTGGGTTTCAAAGGCTATTCAGAAAAAATTAAAATGTAATGGACACTTTTAGTTTCCATTCAGAACTCGAAGCTTAAGTCACATATTGTGAGGGGTGTAGCAATTTATTATTACAGCTAGATAAATGTAAATTTAAACTGGCATTCCTTTTTAGATAATAAAAATGTTCAAATCTGGGGTTCTATGAAAGGTAGGTAAGAGCACAAAAACAATTTTCGAATTTATCCTAATGTCTCAGTGAGCAAACTGAGTTCCTGAGCTCAGCCTGCCTGTGACCTGTTCCTCACCAGTTGAGACTTAAGTTTAGATGCTTCAGGGGTCTTTATGTTCTTAAAAATGACTGAAATGCCATAGAGCTTTTGTTTATGTGGGTTGTATTACCCATTTCAGATATTAAGACATAGAAAAATTTAAAACACAAAAATAAATAAGCACACATGGTCACAGCACATGGTCACAGAGCAAGGAGGCTAAGGCTGCTAGAAAAATGCGTTATATGAGAGAGAGAAAGAGAGAGAGAGAGAACACAAAATGTAAGAATTACTGGAAAAATAATTATGACCCTAAGGAACCCCTAAAAGAGCCTTCAGGAATCCAGATGTCCATGGATATCTCTGTGGACCCAGATATAGTCCAATTAGTGTTGTGGTCTTAGAGGGAAGGGTCCCTGTCCTTGCATGTTTAAAAATTGCATGCCAAACCCTGGCTGGTGTGGCCCAGCTGGTTGGAGCATTGTCCCCTAACTGAAAGTCTGCTGTTTGTTCCCTGTCAGGGTTTGGTCCCTGATCCAGGTGCATAGAGGAGGCAACTAATTGATGCTTTTCTTTTGCATCCATGTTCTCTCTCTCTCCCTTCCTTCTCTCTAAAGGCAATGAAAAAAGTCCTCGATGAGGGTTAAAAAAATAATTAAAAAGTGAATGCCAAAATGATGTAATAGTTTATTGCCTAAAAGAGAAGATCCTAGTCGTAGCATGCATCAAATTACCTTTAAAAGCTCAGACTTTAAAAATTGAGAATAAATGACCTGAAACACACAGTTGTTAGAGAGCAAGCTGTTTAGTGGGTTAAAAAAATGTAAATATTTTAGTAGTATTTCTTTTATCTGATTGTATAGTCTTCGTTAGTGACTAGATGAACTGTCTTGATAAAATTACACTAGCTCTTGTAATTGGATATAATTGGACAATAAACTATCTTAGGTTTCTGGCCAGCAATTAATATTACTAATTGCCTAAATGCATTTTAAAGTTACTCATTTAATAGACTATTGCTTAACATTGTGTAACTGGGCCTGGAAGCCAGTTTGCATGAACTTAATCTTGGGTTCCCTTGTACATGTTGCTTGGCTTTTCTGAGCCTCAGTTGACCTAACTTGAAAACAAGAATAAGAGATATACCTACCTCATAAATTAGCTGTAAGAAATTAATGAATTCCAGCGAGCATTTGCAAAGTGCTATTTTTATTCCATGAATACATGAAAATTGTCATATTCATGGCTTCCAATAATATACTGAGGTAATAAAACATGTTTACTTACCTTCACAAAATATGAGTATCCCCTGTGTCTACTCAAGTCAACCTATATGAATGTAATAGAAAATTCACTGAGAGATTCAAACAATAGAAAATCTGTTCTTTTCATAATCACGGATCCCAGAATACTGTGTGAGGTTTTGTTAATTCATTCTTTTTTCTGTGTCACTGTAGCCTAGTTCTTCTCAGAATCTCAAAAGGACTATTAAAGCCCCATCACACGCTTTCCAGCTCTGTGAGTTGGAATCCAATCCTTAAAGCCCCTGGCTGTCATCTGATGACTTGTGGGCCAGAATAGAGTCTCTCGGCCTTCTTAAGCAATCCTGAAAATGAAAGAAATCATAATGAATCACACAGCCAACCAGAGAAAAATAGATACCTGGGGAAAAAATGGGGTTCAGTTAGTGAGTGCAGAAGAAGGATGAAAATAGCGTTAAGCCCTGGCTGGTAGTACAGTTGATAAGGCGCCGGCCTGTGAACCCAAAGGTCACTGGTTTGATTCCCCAGCCAGGGCACATAACCAGGTTGCAAGCCAGGTCTCCAGCCAGATCTGTGGCTGGAGGCAGGTGAAAGGCAACCGTACATTGACGTTTCTCTCCCTCTCTGCCTTTCCCTTCCTCTCTCTCTGGAAATAATAAAGTCTTTTTTAAAAAGTTAAAAAAAAGAAAACAATGTTGAATTCACTAAAATTGGCCACTATATCATACGTATTTTAAATAAAAAAATATGTTTATGTATGAATAAAAAACTAATATCTGTGTAAAAATAGTGTATCAGAAAATGAGTTAATCACAATATATATAATTTTTCTTATAAAAGCCCTGTCAGGTAGAAATTATTAACTTCATTTCATGGAGGCATAGGGTCAGTTGGCCATGGTGATCAGACAGATATGTGAACTTCGAAAATTAAAGCTTTCCATTATAACATACAATTTCTTATTCCCATTGGGCATCGTAATATTAGTTTGTAACTTTTAATGTTACTTTATTATAATACTGATTTACCTTAGTTATTTTTAAAGACAGATACAAATTTTGTATGTGGACAGATTCTATATCTTTAAGACACAATGTTCCATGTTCTCATATTAGCAAAAATTTCCTAATGATTAACTGTTTTATTAAGTACAAATTGGGTATAGAATTTGTGAAATGCTTCATAACACCATACATTCATCAGTGCTATATAAGTGCGTTAAACCCTGTGACTCCATCAATTCATTATAATACATGTTTTAAACTCTTAGTTTTTTAGAGTTAAAATAAAAATCCAAAGAAGAGTTCATTTATGTGTATACTCAATAAATTAAGTTTATAACCTGAAAGGATGGAGATACAAAATGTGGTTGTATTTAGAAGGATGAAAGATTGTAGTGTTACGGTTAGTAGAATTAACTTGTGCATGGCACTAGAAAGACTAGTCTTTTAAAAAGTAAAGAAAAATGACTACTTTTAGTTAAAAGACTATATTTCTCTCTATGCCTCCCTCCAAAAGATAATTCATTTGGGTGAAATGGTTTATGTTCTGCTTGGTTATTAAAAAGTTTAACATTTATAGAAATGATAGACTTTAAAAATTAAAATAGTTTGATTCCCAACCAGGGCACATAACCAGGTTGCAAGCCAGGTCTCCAGCCAGGTCTGTAGCTGGAGGCAGGTGAAAGGCAACCATACACTGATGTCTCTCCCTCTCTGCCTTTCTACCTTCCCCTCTCTCTAAAAATAATAAGCAAAAACTTAAAAAAATTAAAATGGTAATTCTTACTTAAAATTGCTGATAAGTGACTTGGAAGACAGATGACCAATATGTACCATCGTGTAAACATTTTTGAGCTGGTGCTGCCATGGATGCCTGTAATGAGAGACGAAATGCAGCAACTAGTTACTTGGTCCTCAGTGTCCTTCACTGAGGGCTAGTGTCTGCTGTGGACAGTGACATTGTAACAGACTTCCGTACTGTACCTGGTTTTAATGAATACAGTTGTGAATAAGGATTAATGGAAACTGGAACTGATAAATCAAATACTGAGTGTTTGAAATCAGAGGAAAAATGCAAAGCAATTGCTAAGCTCTTAGCAAGATAAAATTCCCATCATTTTACCTTTATAATTACCATGCTGAAGACTGTCGCAGGCTGGAGTAATTTGATTCCTACAACACAAAGTTTTCTGGGGCTGATGGTAAAGGGGATTTCTTGTTGTTATTCCTCACACTGCCCGCGCGCCCCCCCCCTCCCCCCCCAATACCTGATTGTACACAGGGTGCAATTCTCATCAGAAATTTGGAGTGATCAAAGTAGTATTTCCTGACCCCGCTTCCCTTTCAAGGTGTTGGGGTGTCTTTTGTACAGTTAATGTTGAGTAGCAGTGACACCAGTTTTCACCAATAGAAATTTTTCAGCTTTAAAACTTTGGCTCAAATAGTGGTTTGAGGGAGCCCTCATCCTACTTTGAGTTCATGCCCATAGGAAAATGACAGAGACTAATTTGACCTAAAATTTTGTTAGTTTTGCATGCAAATGCTGGGTTAGTTCCAAATACTTCAACAGATCAAAATGAGGTCCTGACACTTTCTTTACTTCCCTAGGTATCTTTTGGAAATCATGAAAACATTCAGAAAGACTCATGAACATGATTATAATTTGTTTAACACCATTGTCTCAAATGAAAAAGGCTGAAACAGAAAACTTAGTGCTGAGCTTTCTGCTATTCTTGAAACACTCCCTCTCCCCAGCCAGTTTGCAGAGTGCAGGCCCCAGTTTTGAAACAGTTTCATTACCTGAGATTTTCAAAATAAAGTTCTTGCATCTGTTGATACTGATTTTCAAACATGTGAATTATTGTTAATACTAGAGCCATTTATGAAAATAAAAATTTTAATTCTTTCACCAAATATCTGGAGATACTTTTGGAAGTGTAGGCAATTGCTAATGCATTGTTCTACACATTCCCAAGCACATGGCTATATTGAGACTGACCTAGTGTAATTCACACAAATAAGCTATGTTTATTTTGATAGATTAAATTATACAGCCAAATGTTCATTAATTATTTTAAAGTACTTAATAAAATTTATTTGTAGTTAATCCAACTTTGCTATGTTGTCTAGTAAAGTAAATTAACTGTAGCTGACATATTACTGACTTAACGTATACATATAACCTTGCATACCTCAGACAGGTTTTCTACCCATAAAAAGCAAAATGTTGTACTCACTGATTTAAGAATTAAAAAGGTAAATTAAAAAAAATGTCTTTAACTGAGGTAGATGGATGTCTGTGGACTGTGGTGTGTCTGGTCCTCCCACTCTCCCCAGCCTGGAGGAAAGGAAGGGGATTGCCAGGGAATCACTGTGTAGAGGGCCAGTGTGTTGCCCAACTTCAGTATATTTGCAGTGAATCATAAGAAAATAGCCAGGTTGCACACTAGTAATAAGTGTTGCTGTAGAATAAGAGCATATTTATTTATTTATTTATTTATAAAAGATTTTATTTCATTATTTTTAGAAAGAGGGGAAGGGAGAGAGGCAGAGAGGGAGAGAGACATCAATGTATGGTTGCTTTTCACCTGCCTCCAGCCACAGACCTGGCTGGAGACCTGGTTTGCAACCTGGTTATGTGCCCTGGCTGGGGAATCGAACCTGTGACCTTTGGGTTTGCAGGCCGGTGCCTTAACTACTGTGCTACCAGCCAGGGCCGAATAAGAGCATATTTAAAAAAATAAAGTAACATGTGGTCTTGGAAGAAATGACAGTTTCCTGCATGGTTTAAAAGGAAATGATATTAAATCCCTTCATTCCATTATCAGTCCTTCAATGGGTAAAATCTGTAATATTGAATTTATGGCTCATATTGATACAGGCAAAATTACCACCACATATAGAATATTATACTATTCTGGATACACAAGGTCTTTGGGAGGTTGAATGGATTCCTGTCTCCTTACTCCTGTTAGCAAAAACATCACAGGAAAATATTTCGAATAAGAAGTCAACCTAGATATCTTAAGTGTGGCATGGAGACACTGATGTCTAAATGACAACATGAAAATAAGGTAGTTGCAGCACCTACCAAAGGATCTATCTGGGTTCAACTAACATTCATACTCAGATTACTTTAGGTCACAGTGAGCGCTGAACTACTCAGTTATAGGCAGGCACTATAACTTACCTAGGCGAGCACTAGGTATGTCTTTCTATAGGAGCTGTTATAGCAGCTCACATGGCTGTCTGGGAACCATCTTTGAGTAGCCAAAAGTGATAGCTTAGTTGCAAGGTAACAAGATTCTCAGGAGCTATCCTGGTTGAAAAGACTCATACCCCTAAGAAATGAATATCTCTTGTTACAGCTCCATGGACTACCTTCAGGGTTTCTCACAAGCGACATGCCATGGCTTACTTAGGTAAACCTAAACTATATATCTCCTAAATTAACAAAATCCTTTCTTCCTTTACCTGAGAATTTAACCTCTTAGTTAACTTTCTGGTTCTTCTAGAAATCAGAAAATAAAAGTATGCCAACTATGTAGCTAGGTGATGTATCTTATGGGGAAAAAAAAAATTGGGAAGCTCTATCTTATTCAGGAAAAACTTAAATACCTGACAGAGATACAGCTATTAGGCTCAAGTTATTATTATTTTTAAAATTGTGGTTGCCCAGCATGGCTCATTTGGGTGCGTATTATCCTGCAAAATGAAAGGTATCTGGTTTGATTCCCGGTGAGGGCACATGCCTAGGCTGCAGGTTCTTTAGTCCCCATTTGGGGCAAGTACAAGAGGCAACGAATAGATGTATCTCTCTCATATCCATGTTTCTCTCCCTCTCTTTCTCCTTCCCTTCTCCTCTAAAAATAAGCAAAATCTTAAAAATAAGACAGCCCAGTTAAAAAATGGGCAAAAGACCTAAACAGACAACTCACTGAGGAAGATATACAAAGGGCCCAGAGGCATATGAAAGAATGCGCAACATCACTTGTCATCAGAGAGATGCAAATTAAAACCACAATAAGATACCACCTCACACCTGTCAGAATGGCAATCATCAACAAATCAACAGACAACAGGTGTTGGCGAGGATGTGGGGCAAAGGGAACCCTTGTGCACTGTTGGTGGGAATGCAAGCTGGTGCAGCCACTGTAGAAAACAGTATGGAGTTTCCTCTAAAAACTAAAAATGGAACTGCCTTTTGATCCAGCTATTCCATTACTTGGACTATATCCAAAGAATCCTGAAACACCAATTCATAAGAACCTGTGTACACTTATGTTCATAGCAGCACTATTTACAATAGCCAAGTGCTGGAAACAGCCTAAGTGCCCATCAGTGGATGATTGGATCAAAAAACCTTGGCACATTTACACAATGGAATACTACACAGCAGAAAGAAAGAACTTCTAACCTTTGCAACAACATGGATGGAACTAGGAAGTATTATGCTTAGTGAAATAAGCCAGTCAGTGAAGGACAAATATCGTATGATCTCACCCATTACAGGACAATAAGAACAAAACTAACAACAAGCAAAACAGAACCATATATATGAATACAGTGAATAGGCCTTCAGTGATTGGGGGTAGGGGGGAGGAAGAGGCAAGGAAGGGGAGCAGTTTCGACAAGAACCTAGTATAAAGGAACCATGGACATGGACAATAGTTGGGATTGACTTTGGGGGGAATGGGTGGGTGGGGAGGAGGACAGAGGGGAGCAAAAAGGGGGTGGATGTAATACAACAACAAAATTAAATTTAAAAATAATATAACAAAATTATGGCATAAAGCATTATTTCAGTATAAAATTTGCCATGTTAACTATTTCTAAGTGTACAGTTCAGTAGCATTAAGTATATCCACATAGTTTGCAACTAATTGCCAGCATACATTGCAAAACCTGCTCTGTACTCATTAAACAACTTCCCCTTTCTCTTTCTAACCAGATCCTAGAAATCACTGTTCTGTTTTTATTTCTATAGATGTGACTATTCTATATATAAGTGGAATCACAATATATGTATCTTTTTGAGACTGGCTTATTTAACATTTAATGTAGTATTCTCAAGGTTCTTTTTGTGGTATGTGTCAGAATTTGCCTCTTTTTTAAGGCTGAATAATAAATCCATTGTGTGTGTGTGTGTGTGTGTGTGTGCGCATAGCATAATGTTGGAGGGAATTGATGAAAGAATATACTTTTACTTAATAGCTTTGCTTATGTCCTTGTTTCATTATCAAGTCCTATGCATATATAACAACCCTTAAACTCTTTGATAATGAGAATTAACATATAAAGAAAGAATGAGAATGAGAATTAACATATACAGAAGTATCTGCTTTTTATAAGTGGTACCTTTACCTTTTTATGCATGGCCTAGTTTTGAATAATAGCTAGTCTGGGTTTGAGAAATGTTACTAATATGTTCTAATACATACAGAGCCTTTTTTAGAAAAACATTCAGAGTATAGTAAAGTCAGCATTCTAAGATCAATGAAAAGTCTCACAAAATACTATTTTGGGGTTCCGATTCCTTCTTCAGAATCATGGTTTGATATGGTATTTCATATGTAAGTCTTAAAAATTAACACGTGGAGACTTCCTGCGCTGTTCTCTGAACTTTTGCTCCCCAGAATGTGACCCACTTTTAAATCCAAAATATGTAATTTTCTGAATTTAACAGAAAAAGTGAAACCAAAGAAAGTGCTGAACTTTGAATAACATTTTTATTACAAGAATGATTATTAGTTCATAACCTATTCCTATAAAATTAAGAAAAATATTTTTAAATATTCATTTTGGAAATTACTCTTTCCTATTCAGTCTATAGCTATTAACTCCCTTTTTCTAGGAAGCCAAACATTTACCAATATTTTTATTTGCTTTGAAATTTTATGCTCAGTAGGATATATCGATATTTTGTGATGCATGTAATGAAGGCACATGATCTACATCAACTTCTAATTTAAACTTTTAAAATTTTTTATAGAAGATATTCTCTCTTCAGTGACTCAGTTAAAATACATATATACTATATAACATGAACAATCCTAGTTGAGCTCCTAGGATCATTTTAAATTACATTTATTGTTCTCTTTGATACATGGTACCATTGTGAGCTCTGAAGGGCATTTTTGCTGTTATAATCACTTCTATTCTCATCAAGTAAGTAAGGTTAAATTATATTGCTACCCTGGTAGTCATCCTTTTCATCACTTTTTGTGTCTTTCTGTTGGGTAAGTAACTCTGTTTATGAAACTGTTAGAATAATGATTTACAGAGAAAATTGTGACATTGACAAATAGGCATTCACTTAAGGAATCTTGATTTATTGGAATGTTAAAAATGTAGCAATCTTGTTTTCTCATTTTGTTGCTATATGTCTATTCTCACGGGTAAATACTGTTACTTGGGCAGAAGTCGCATTTCAGTGTTTCACTTTGCTTTTAGAAAATATGTGGAAGCTCTAGAAACTCACAGCTTAAATAAAATTGGGCTTAAAAATAAACAGCACTGGTTCATTCTCTATTGTGATACTCACAGGTAAGTTTTAGGTGCTTAGCAGTTACACATAACAGGCTGTGTCATTCCATCTAAGGCATGGATTATAGAAAATCATAACAACTTTGTATTAATTGACTTATAAGTTTCTTAATCTTGGACCGGTGAAAATTATTCCTTTGCCAATAAGTTCAATTGAGTTAAACTGAGCTCTTGTAAGAGATGCACAGTTAACTGAAATATAAGGCAGAATACTTATATTTGGTACAGATACTAAAACAACATGTGGAGGAAGGACAGAGGAATTGAAAAGAAGGAACGCTGTGGCAAAAGGGCTCAAGAAAATTTAAGGCATTGAAAAAGAAAAAAACAACGTAGTTTTAATTCTAAGGGAGAGGTTTGTCCCAGGCAGAGGGTATAGGTGTATGGGTTTGCAAGCAGCATGCCTTCATAAAATTAAATTGGTTCAGTGGAATTGAAATAAAAGGTGAGCTCGCACATTTTGGGGGTAGGAGTACGCAGTGGAGCTGCGGCGCAGGCACTTTCATTGTAGTAAGGATAGCTTTCCCTACTGCAAGTTTAGTGTTAATAGAGTCCAGGGGACTGTCCAAGGGGAGATAGAACTCATTAAATTAGGTATGACTTAACACTTTGAGGAAATGAATTAGTAGCATGATGTTATTTTATCAGTTGTTTTAAAGGTCAAGGCAATATTTTGATAGCTAGCTTTGCGATTTTTGCTTATGATTCTATATGTTTAATGTAATGTAGTAGAATTTCTCTTAAATATCGTAGTTACCAAACACACTGCAGAAGCGTACGTTCAAATTGGATTTGGGCCCTGGCTGGTGTGGCTCAGTGGATAGGTGCTGGCCTGTGAACCCTTAGGTCGTTGGTCTGATTCTCCAGTCAGGGCACATAACCAGGTTGCAAGCCACATCTCCAGCCAGGTCCTTAGTTGGAGGCAGGTGAAAGGCAACCATACACTGATGCTTATCTCCCTTTCTTCCTCCCTCCCTGCCCTTCTCTCTGAAAATAATGAATAAAATCTTTTTAAAAATTGGTTTTAGAATGAGCCTCTGAAATGGTGGTGCTAGATTGTTAGGTATGTAGCAATAAGATTTAACGACTCACTCAGTATTTTTGAGAAAAGAGAGGTACAGTCCACATGTAGCAGTAAATAGAAGCTAAGAAATGTGTGTGTTTGAAAGGTCTTATAGAGAGCCTGTAATAGCTGAGAATTAGCTCTGGTCAAATAATTTTTTTTTTTTTTTTTAAGATTTTATTTCATTATTTTTAGAAAGAGGGGAAGGGAGAGAGGCAGAGAGGGAAAGAGACATCAATGTATGGTTGCATTTCACCTGCCTCCAGCCACAGACCTGACTGGAGACCTGGCTTGCAACCTGGTTATGTGCCCTGGCTGGGGAATCGAACCTGCGACCTTTAGGTTCGCAGGCCGGCACCTTAACCACTGCGCTACCAGCCAGGGTATTTTTTTTTTTTTTGAATGGTCAAATAATTTTAATAATAATTTTGTCATACTTTTATATCTTACAGTTTTTCTGATAATTATTTTCTGTGTATGAATTATATCCTCTATAATGTGTTGGATGTCAAGGATATAAAACTGAATATAGCACAATTCCTTTTTTCACATAGCTTAGTAGAGTCTAACCTGTTTTCTCCCCGAAACCACTGAATGATAAACATAATGGTAGCAGTGATCTGCTTTGGAAAAGGTGCAGAAAGGAGACTATGGAGTCAGTAATGTTTGGTGATCACTATTCCTCTATCTTGGATCTACTGTGTTAGTGGCTGAGGGAGGAAGTTTAACAAACTGTTACACCTCCTTTTCTATACTGTGATTCGGCTGAGTTGTTTATATTTATTTGTTCAGAAATATTTTGTATAGAATATAGACAGTCAGTGAACCATCAATACCTTTTTATAGATATTTAAGGTGGGAAGGATCTTACTTGTTTATTTGTTCAGTATTGTTAGATTCCACATATAAGTCAAATGATACCGTCTTTGTCTTACTTATTTCACTTAACATAATATCCCCTAGGTCCATCCATGTTGTCTCAAGTGGCTAGATCTCATCCTTTTTCATGGCCAAGTAATATCTCCTTCTCTCTCCCTTGCTTGCCTTCTCCTTCTTTCCATTCATCTCTCCCTATCATCCTGCCTCTGTGTTTTATGTGTATACATAGTACTTCTTTATCCATTCATTTGTTGATGGACACTTAGGTTGCTTCCATTATCATGGCTGTTGTAAATAATGCTGCAGTGAGCTTAGAGGTACTTTTATATATTTTTTAATCAGTATTTTGTTTTCTTTGAGTAAGTGCCCAGAAGTGGAACAGCAAGTTCTTCTTTGTCTCTTGTCACGTCCTTTGTTTTAAAGTCTTATTTTGTTTGATATAAGTATTGTTACCCCAGCCTTTTCTATTTGTTTTTATTTTTGTGTAATATCTTTTTCTATTTGTTTACTTTCCATCCGTATGAGTCTTTCAGTCTGAAGTGATTCTCATTTGGGCAGCATATGTAAGGGTCTTGCTCTTTAACTCATTCAGCTACCCTGTGTTTTTTAGTGGAATATGTAGTTCATTTATGTGTGAAGTAATTATTAATAGGAATATACTTAGAGCTGTTTTAATTGTTTTCATACTAGCTTTTTAAGGGGGTTTGCCTTTACCAGTGATATTTTTCACATATTCTCATATTTCTAGTTTTGATCTTTTCCACTTAAAGAATATCCTTTAACATTTTTTGTAATGTCAGTTTAATGGTGATGAACTCCTTTAGCTTTTGCTTGCCTGGGAAGCACATTGTCTATCCTTCTATACTAAATAATAGCTTTACCAGATAGAGTAATCTTGGTTATAGGCTTTCCCCTTTCATCATGGTGAATATATCTCCAGGCCCTATGGCCAGCAAAGTTTCTGTTGAAAAGCCAGCTGATAGTTTTATGGGTGTTCCCTTGTGTGTAACTAGAAACTAGTTGTTTTTCTTTTGCTGCTCTGAAGATTCTCTCATTATCTTTAACTTTTAACATTTTAATTACAGTGTCTTGGTGTGGGTCTTTTTGGGTTCAAATTTTTTGGGACTTTATGTGCTTCCTGGACTTGGATGTTAATTTTCGTTGCCAGGTCAGAGAAGTTTTCAGCCATTATTTCAAGAAATAAAATATCCATCCCTTTCTCTGTCTCTTCCTTCTGGGGTCCTTATGATACAAATGTTGATATGCTTGATATTGTCCCTTAAATCTCTTATGCTATCTTTCTTTTAAAATTCTTTTTTCATTTATTCTTTCAATTGGATGATTTCTACTATTTTGTCTTCCTGATCATTAATCTGTTTTTCTGTGCCATCTGATCTGCTTTTGTTCTATCCAGTGTGGTTTTCATTTCAGTTGTTTTCCAGTTCTGATAGTTTTTTGTTTTTTACAATTTTTTTCTCTTTATGTTACTGAGTTTGTCCACATGCTTGCAGAGTTTAAAAGTATCCTTTTGACTATGACTTTGAGCTCTTTAGTAGATAGCTTACCTCCATTTCATTTGTTTTTTTTTCCCTAGATTTTTGTCGTCTTTTTGTTTGGAATATATTCTTTTGTGTCCTTACTTTGCGTCCTCCCCATCCCCCAATGTGTTAGGTGGATCAGGTACATATTTTGGTCTTAAAAAATTGGCCTTATTTAGCCTTGCCTGGTAGCACAGTGGATAAAGGCTCAGGTCTGAACCTTTATCTGAAGGTTTATCTGAACCGTCAACCCAAAGGTTGATGGTTCAATTCCCCACCCAGGGCACATAACCAGGTTGCAAGCCAGGTCTCCAGCCAGGTCTGTGGCTGAAGGCAGGTGAAAGACAACCATACATTGATGTCTCTCTCCCTCTCTGCCTCTCTCCCTTCCTCTCTCTCTCTGGAAATAATAAGTAAAATCTTTTAAAAAAGAAATTGGTTTTATTTAGATGTCCAAGGGGGCCTGATGTTGCAATTCCCCCTTGTTACCAGAGCCAGGTGCTCCAATGGTGTTTACTGTGTGGACTAGTGTGGCCTCCTGTTGTGGCTGGGTCGCAATCGCTGTGAACACACTGGCAGGCCTAGCTGGTCTCTGGCCTAGCTGTTTGCGAGACTTTGCTACAGCTGTTGCAGGTACGCTGGTGGGCAGGGCAAGTCTTCTGCTGTGAGGCCCATCCTTGTCTGCTGCAAACACACTGCTGTGTGCTGGTGCCAGCTGAGGCTGCCTGCCAGGTGTGGCGGGACAGGAGCTGCTTAGGTGGGGTGCCAAGCCTGGATGGGTCCTTAGGGGAATGCCAGGGTGGAGTGAATAGTGTTAACGAATTTAATGTGAAGGGTTAGAAATGGCACCTGCCAGCATCACACCAGCTAGGTTGAAGGAGAGTAAAGAAAGGGTGAAAATTTGGCACCCACTAGCACGTCTCACTCTGGTGGGTGCAAACAGAAAGTTCCAACAGATACATGTTTCTCCCATATGCACCCTAAATTATTATACCACCATTATGTGTGACCCAGGTGCTCTTCCAACTGCTTCCTGTGTGCCAGGACTCAGAATGAGCGCAGCCTTGGGTTCATGCAACCCATGGGCTCTTCTAGATGTAAGCCCTTTGATTTTCCAAGCCAGGTGTTCTGGGGCCCCTCTTCCTGGTGTAGGTTCTCATGCTGGGGCTTCACAGCTTTGTTCTTCATGAGGGGGCCTCTGTCATTGTGATATTCCTCCCACTTGTTGGTTGTCTGCCACACATGGAGTGGGGGGAAGGGTGGGTCCTGACTAGACTGAGTCGGTGCCCTTTCTACCCATCCTTACTTGTACAATAGCAAATCCGTTCTGCTAGTCCTCAGGTGGTTCTCAGAGAGAGCTCTTCTATATGTAGCCATTGTTTTGGTGTCAGCGAAAGGAGGTAAGCTCAGGATCTTGCTACTCTGCCACTTTGAACTCGAGCCACCAGCCTTGCTCTTGAATGTTAACTTAGCTTGTTTGTGAAATGCTGTTCCTTGCAGTTGGTACACCGTCACCTCAAGTAGCACAGTTTTATATTAAATCTTTGTTGCATATAAGATATTAGGGTTTTGTGATGTTCCACACAATAATAGCCAAGTCTAGTTGCTTAAGCAGAAAACAATGACACTGTAAAGATATTGCTACTACAGTGGTTCTTCATAACCTTAACTAGTATAGGAAGTTAATGGAAACAGTAATTGAAAAGTCATTAGAAATCCCAAAAGAACCCCTGCTCGGTCCCTGATTCCTTGTTTTCTTCTGGAATTCTGTTTTATTTTCCCTTCTCTAGAGCAGCTTTCCTTGCTCCTCTGTTTGCATGTTATAGTTTGTCTCATATCACTACATTTTCCTTATGATAGTTCTAGTCTGTTTGGTCTCTCAGTCCCACCTGCAGGTTCTCTGGAGAGATAATGCAGTTGGTCAAGTTTAGATCAGATGGCCAGCTCTGTCTTCATCATTGTAGCAGTAAGTGGGGCATGGTGCAGGGTGGTAACAGTGATGGTGGCAGTGGCTGTGGGTGATAAAGTAGTCATGCAGAACACCCTTGTCTACCAAGGGCTCACCCCTTTGGGTGGGTGGGAAGTAGGAAGGTGAGGATCAGTGTAGGTATTTCTCAGAGAATGGGGGGTGGCACCTGAACTTGGATGGACTGGCCTTATAAGATATACAAGATTATAAAAGACTAAAACATATTGAAGGAGTTAGAAAAATTAAGGATAGTCAAGTACTTGTCGATGAAAAGCATTCCAGTATGGATGGAACTTAACATGATCTATCTTCTTGGTTCAAGGCTTTCTAATAGTTAAAGCAAAGATTTACTCATTATTTTGTGATCCTACACATTTTCTTTGTTTTGTTCCTCAGTTATATATCTGACTTAAATTTTCCCTAGAAGATAATTTTTCCATGTGTGCAATATACAAGATTTTGTCTTCTAATTGAATTTTAAGATAGAGTAAAACTTTCCAATATTTTTGATAAGTTTAATAGTGGCAAAATCATTCTGTTTAAGTAGAATGGAACCACACAGGCCAAAATTAACTTATGAATTACTGTGTTTAAAAACTTATGAAATAGATACTTGAAAACTACCTATTTATTCATTTTCAACCTGTTGCTGGAATCTCAGATACTTTATTCAGTGCCGTCTAAATAGCCTACTATTAGTTTTATAGCTTCTCTGTATGAATGAATGCTTTTGACTACTTTTTTTTCATTGTGAAGAGTTGGTATGATTTTTAATGAAAATATATCAATTCCTGCTATTATCAGTTTTAAAGCTCAATAGTTAAAAATTGCCCCCATACGGTGACATTCTGATTCATGATGAAAGGTTACTAAGTTGTCTTTGGGCCTTAACTGTATCTAGGTAACTTGGTATATTAGGTTTCTTTTAGTTTATATTAATTTTTTAAGTTTAGGATTACTCTGTTTAGAATGTATAGTCTTTAAATTCTGAGAAATTTATATTCTCCTTTTTAGATTACATAAGAATAAAGCTTGGCTTTAAGCCACATGCTATACACACCAACTTTTTCTATTTTAAAAAGGCAAGTATTACAAAGTTAGTACAAAGAGAGATCGTAAGCCACCTTTATTCAGAATTTTTTACATTCATAGTTCACTGAAAGCACTTGTCATCACTGCGTTATTAACATGGAGTGTAAGTTAATGATGGACAGTTTCAAACCTCTTACTCAATTAGAGGACCTATTAGCTTTGAAAGCAGTAAATAATAATTGGCATTTACTGAATCTTAAATAGGATCTACACATTGTATTTTGGTTTAGAGTACATGTAGCATTTTGTGTTACATTGTGAAACTTGATGTTCTGACATTGCAGTTAACTTTTTAGCATTTAACCTAAAGTCTCTTCCTGATTTTAATGTGGAATATTTCCTCCCTTTAATTGCTAACATGCTTTTCAAATATTTACACATGATTTCTAAGGTGCTAATTGGCACTAGAATAACTGATGGATAGTAAACTGTTGGAATCAACATTAACTTAAAGCACATCTATAATAAATTTATGTATTCTGGCCTGGAATTGCTGGCATTTGTGCATTAAATGCATCACTAATCTAGCAGTAAAATACATAAAACAGCAGTGGGCAGTTTCAGTCTTTATATCACCAGAGCCTTGGGATGCCTGCCTCTGGGTCCGCTTGCACAGAATTAGGTAGTCTTTTTGTACTATTGTGTGAATGGTGTGGTGAGGGTCTTACCATTGTTTTGAACAAAACATTGCTTATTTATGTGTTACAACTCATTTGGTCCATTGGGGTTTAAAAAACAAAACCTTTCTTCTAAAATCCAAATATTTGATTAATGTAAACTTTTGTATCTCATGCTTGTTTTTTGTTTCATGTTTGTCTTTTGTTGTTTTAATTTGCGGTCACTTCTGTGTTCCATAAAAATCATCTACTGTAGTGCATTGAATGTGTTCCACTGAGCCAGTCTTTTACATTCACCCATTCATCCTCCCTAACCTCTTGTAGTTTCCCCAAGATTTGCCATTTATTGAATAGACCGTTTTTGCAATTCTTTAGAATCAAAGAATCTAAAGGCTTTATTTTCTTGAAATGCAAAAGCCATCCGGAAACCAATCCCCAAGTGCCTTCATATCAGGTTCTGGGAACTTAAGAGTCTGTGGGTGGAGAGGAACCACCTCATTCCAAGTCTGGTCCAGGTGCTGTGTCTGGCAAGTGCTGTGTCTCATGGTTAGTCATTCCCACTGCTTGGAACCTGGCTGCTGCTGATGGCTGAAGGTTGGTTAATGGTGATTCGCTGGTTCTTCTAGGTCATCACCAGGATCTCACCCAGCATGTGTTTAAGTCTGTTTCAAAGTATGGCCACATAGTATAGTTGTTTAGTTGGGTTATGTAGTGTCCTTTTGTGGATATTTTAGTATTTGAAGTGCTGCTTTTCTTAAGGGTATAGTCAAGTCATCATTGACAGAATTTTCAGTCTCACTACTATATTCTGATGGTAGGTAGTTCAACCTTTTAAATCCTTTTTTAGCCCTTTATGAAAGCTCCCTTAACACTTAAAATCAGTTGTATGCAATAATTAAAATACGTGATTCCTGAAAAACCATGCTTAGGTTTAAATGATAATTTGAGTATTTTATCTGAAAATTGATTTATTTTTTGAAACACTGAGTTCATAATGTGGTTGTAGGTGTTTTTTAGGCATGCTGCTCATTAAGACAGTTTTGAGCATACATAGTTATATAGTGTTTTTCTTTCATCTCCTGCCTTGACCACTTCTTTTTTGTTGCAGGGCCCAAACAGAAAATCAGAGTGGGGGTCGGGGAGGGCAGGCAACAATAAAATACTTATGCTATGAAGAGATCTTTGTCTCTTTCCAATGCATAGAATCTGTGGCATCTCCTGTGAGGTTCCAGTTCACTTTATGAGTGGTGTGGGTGCTCTCTGCCTGGAAAGGACCTTTGGGAGCCAATTGGTTTGGCCTCTGTCATTACTTGTGGCTGGTGTCTCTGATTCTTGCCTGAGCAAGGCCATTGTTAGAACATTTGCTTATTTTGGGTAATGTTCTGTCCTATCCCCACCCCCCACCCCACTTCACCCAGGTTTGTCTTGATGGATTATTTTTTGCTTGGTGTCTGGATCTCGGGCCAGACACAGCCTGAGTGGGTGGGGGCCTCCTGCCTTGTCAGACCTTCATGCCTCGTACTTCTTGATGTTTGGCTTCAAAATGTGTGTGCAGGTGTATGGGGCAAATTTCTCAGCCCTCTTGATATAGCTTAAGACTAAGAGGAGTTGAAAATCACAGTGGGGTAGAACAACTCCTAGCTTTTTTTTTTTTTTTTTTTTTTTTTTTTTACTCCTAGCTTTTTCATCCTGAAATGACCCATGTACATTTTAGTGGGTGAATGTGCTAAGTGGGTTAAAAATGACTTTATACATGATACATGTAACTTTTAAGACATTGCAGTTGTTTGATTTTTAAATCAGTTAAAAGTAGTTGGCTTACATGGGCAGGGCTGTGGGTGCTGGTGGCCATGATCCTGTCATCTTCCCAGGCTTTGGGAAACCCACCTAGTCAGCTGTGTGCCTACAAATGCGAATGTGTGTGCAAACTTATATGATGTTGAAAAAAAATTTTTTTTTGATGTTGAAAATTTTTAGGTTATGTAATTTACATAGGACTTTCTTTTATAACTTTGATTAAGGGTCACATTTTTATACACATTTTGAAGATGTTAAATTCTAATGTGTTTTTTAATAGCTGGGGCCAAGGAGAGATAAACGTGAGAGAATTTTTGTAGTACTCACAGCATTAAGTAGATTTGTTTGTGTTCTAAAGTTAAGGCCAGTGTTATGTGTTATGCAGTAAGTCATCCCTGTGATGTTCTAGGTTGGAATAGTATAGACATTGTGTCCTTAAGAATAATGAATAGGTGAAAAATTAGTAGATTATTTAAATAACAAAAAACATTCTGTTTTTAAAGTGAAACCTCTTAATATGTTACTTCAGTTGTTTATTTATATATTTATATTCTTAAAAGATTTTATTTTTAGAGAGAGGGGAGGGGAGGAGAGAGAGGGAGAGAAACATCAATGTGTGGTTTCTTCTTGCACACCCACAACCTAGGTGTATGCCCTGATGGGGAATTGAATCAGCAGCCCTTTGGTTTATAGGCTGGTGCTCAACCTACTAAACTATACCAGCGAGGACTAGCTGTTTTACTTTTAAAGCTATAATTAAAAGAACACAGCAAAGGTTTTCTTTTTCTGAGTTGAAAGAAAATCCTAATTATCTCTTAAGAATGGAGTGATTATAAAGTATGCAAGCCATTTTTCTTAAGCCTCCGTGGACATGATTTTCTCGATATTTTCTATATTCCACTGCATAGAAATATACATGTATATTTCTATACATGTATATATGTATACACAAGCGCGCGCACACACACACACGCATATATACACACACACACACACACATTTTAAAAGGAATGACTTAATTTCTCGTGTGGCCTAGGTTTCAACACATGAAACATGTACTGGGTTCAGCAGTAATCTGCATGTTAAATGGTGACAATGCAGAGACTGTCTCTTTTCCTCTGAGCTTCTATGTGTCCAGCCATAGCTCCAACTGTTCACTTAAGGAATCAAGAAATGAACTGTGGTTTATTTCACAGAACTTCTGGAAGTTTTGAAAAACTAAGTTGGCTTAGATGTGAGAAGGTCCAGCACAATTCTTGCTATATTAGTAGATCACTGACAATATTGATGAAAGGTGGTGTGATTCTAGTTGTTTGGAGTGTACTTTGTGTGATGGATGGTACCTGCTTTTTCAGCTGTCCAGAAGATGTGGAAGTGTAGGCAGGCTCAGAGATCTGTTCTGTCCAGTCTCCGCCCCAGATCCTTTCTATAGAGAGGCCAGAGTGCTGTGGCCTAGATGGAAAAAGTTCAAGAGCATCCCCATCAAAGGATTTCAGTTTTTGAGATAAAGTTTCTGACTCCAATGTTTCCGTGACATTTATTCTTGTTTGAGGACAGTAGGATGATAATTTTAAAAGTAACAACAAAATCTAGGTACATTTTTAACTAGTGCATAAATTCAGCCACATATCAGTGGTTTTGCTAAATGGTCACCAATGGAACATAAAAGCAAAACTGTACATCAGGGGTGAGGATTGCCCAGTTTATCACACAGTACAGGAAACATATGTAAGCAACAACTCACCCCATCACAGATTATTCTGACTTCATATTGTGAAGTGTGGGCTCTTTTGTTATCATCCAAACTAAAGGAGATTCTCACCTCTGTAAAGAGAACACAGGAGCTGTGAATAAGAGAATTTTAAATTTTTTTAAAAAAGATTTTATGTATTATTTCCAGAGAGAGGGAAAGGAAAGAGGCAGAGAGGGAGAGAAGAAGAATCAATGTATGGTTTGCCTTTCACCTGCCTCCAGCCACAGACCTGGCTGGAAACCTGGCTTGCAGCTTGATTATGTGTCCTGGATGGGGAATTGAACCAGCGACCTTTGGGTTTGCAGGCCAGCACCTTATCCACTGTGCCACCAGCCAGGGCTGTGGATAAGAGAATTTTATGTTTGTTTTTGATTTAATGAGGTACACCATAAAATCTTAGCTTTCAGAGGAAAAAAATATTTAAGGCGGACTTTGTTTATAATTTAAATAAGACTTTGTCCTGGCTGGTGTGGCTCAATGGATTGAGTCACAGAGTTGCAGGGTTGATTCCCAGTCAGGGCACGTGCTTGGTTGGGTTGCGGGCTGGGTTCCCAGCTTGGGGCACTTGAGAGTCAACCACACATTGATGTTTCTCCCTTCAGCTCTAAAAAAAAAATAAAGTCTTAAAAAAATAAAAAGGACTTTGTTGTCATTGCCCCAAGTCAAAGGCAACCATCAAGAGTTCTGCTGAGATACAATCCCGTAAGCATATTCTAGCAAAGCTCCCCCATCAGAGGGTTTCTCATGTGGGAATCAGCACTATTGCAGGTAATTTCCAAGATACTGGATTTTAAAAGATTTTGCAGCTAATGTATAAAAGAAAAATACATTGGATTAAACTTTCTCTTGTTGGAGGATGCCAACAAAAACATTAAAAACTTAACTATTGAGATAATGAGTTACCTGATATTTGCAGTTTAGTTTGCTTGATCCTGCCTATCTTCCACAGAGGCACTCAGGTTGTTTGTTTGGATGTAGCAGGAGTAAGAGCAGATATTCCTGGATTATTCTTCCTTAGTAATTGAATGTTTCGTATGACCTAACTTTTGGTAGTAATGAATAGGAAATTGTTTTAGGGATGTGTTAAAGGCCAAAGGAATACTTGTTGGAAGTGACAGATATTTTATTCAAGGTACTTACAAAGGTAAAGTACAGGCTTGCCTCTTTTGTGGCCTTTTCTTTAGTTCTTTAGTGCCATTGCTCTGGGAAACAGAGAGAAGACTGACACTTCCAGAAGACTAAGATGTTGAGGATCATTGTTTATAAATCTCATTCACTGAATGATTGCTATAGAATAAAACTAATGCTATTTGAATAGTGAATTTCATACTACTCTAAATAGTAGAGAAACTTCTGTAGGAAATGGGATATGAAAATGAAAAGAAGGAAGATTGTTTTGACTTACAGAACCCTGACCTCTAGTGTTAATAAATGTTCTTGCTTTCACATAAGTTTTTAAAGTACGGGCTGACTAATTGGTATAAACTAAAAAATAAAATGGAAAGACTGTGTGCTTGATCAGTAGAAATTGAGTTGTTTACAGGTGCCACCCCATTGTGTATCTTATTTGTTACCATCTTGTTAGCTTTTAGAGCCCGAAGAAGCACAACCTTTGTGAAGCCATGGGGAAATTTTTATGTTTAATGTTGACTAATTTTTCAGTATTTACTTGAATTGATGGTCAAAATTTGCTGCTTAATTAACCATTTTTAAAAAAATTTAATTTCATTGTTGTTGTATTATATCCAGCCCCTTTTTTCTCCCCTCTGTCCCCTTCCCCACCCACCCACTCCCCCACAAAGTCAATCCCACTTGTTGTTCATGTCCATGGTTCTTCCATACTAGGTTCTTGTCCAAACTGCTCCCCTTCTTTGTCTCTTCCTCCCTCTCTCCCTGTCCCTCTCCCCACTGCCCACTGAAGGTCTATTCACTGTATTCATGCATCTGGTTCTGTTATACTTGTTGTTTATTTTGTTCATTATTGTCCTGTAATGGTGAGATCATATGATATTTGTCCTTCACTGACTGGCTTATTTCATTAAGCATAATACTTTCCATTTCCATTCATGTTGTTGCAAATGTTAGGAGTTCCTTCTTTTTCAATTAACCATTTTTAAGTATAGTCAGTGCCTGAATATTTTTTTGACTGAACAATGTGTGTTTTTTCACATCATTGAACAGTTTTTAATTTGAGCATGAGATGTTAGTTTATGCTGTGAGAAGAAAGTTCTCAGTAATAATTCATCCAAGTGTAAATCCAACCAAGTGCTTACTGTCATCCCCCTCCCCCAATTTTTCATTTCTGTCTAATATGAAGAGCTCAGCATATGATTTCCTTATAGAGATTACCAACTGTATATTTCACTATAATCTCTGGGCAAATTCTTGGCAGCAATGCGTACGTTTTATGTGTGCTGTGATTATTTCCAGTTACAATTATTTTATCATTTAATGGTATATGTAACATTTATAATCTTCACAAGGGAAGAAATGCTGTGGCATAATCCTAGAAGATTATTTATGTTGTTAGTACTTAAAATGTGTGGTGAAAAGAAAGCTGTGTATTTGGCTTTGAAACCCCACTGTCCTATTTTTAAATGATTAGAGAAATGAAGCAGAGCACGTAATCCTGTTTCTGCATATTTCCTCTTATAAATTACTAATGTTCGTTGACCTGCTCCTGGAACTGGCTGGCAATAGAAATTTCCCTCATACTGTTTGGTAAACTATTCAATAACGTCACCCATTTCATAAATTTGCATGGAGATTTAAAAGTTTCATTGGCTAATTGTAGACTGGGAAAATTTGTGTGTTCTTACTATCAAATATTGAATAGCTAATTTTCATCAAAATACTTTTTTGAGTAAGGTAAAAATTAAGAAAAATATTTTCTGATTTTGTATGTCTGAGAAGTACATGGTGGCTTAGTAATTTCTTGCCTTTTCAGATTATTTCATTTGTGTTATGATGGAAAATTACTGTTTTATTTGGCTGTCAGTGGTTGTTTTATGATGGCCTTAAATTCTCATGTGCTCCTTCATTATGCTGAATGCAAAGAATACAGGGATGGGCAAAAGTAAGTTTACAGTTGTATATGAAACAATTTATTATCAGATTATTATATAGTAATTATTGTGTTGTTTTTTTCATATGAATAACAATAAACCTACATTTGCCTGCCCATCCATCTACGTTAAATATTATAAAACAGTGTGAAAGGTAGGAAAGTCAGCTTAGTTCATTCCAGTGAAAATAAAAGCTATTATTTATTCTCAGCAGAACCCTGAAACTTGAGGAAGAGTATTGGTAATTACTGTGATCTACAAAGTACTCGTTTTTCTTCTTTGCACAGAAATAATATATTCATCTAGTTTATTTAGTGTTTTGCAATAGTGAGTTCACTGAAGTGTATTATAACTGTTAACATTCAAAAGTCAAAAGGTTTTCATCATTATTTTTAATGTTAACATATATACTGAGAATTTATTTTCTAAAATTATAGAACATTTTTATAGCACTTTAAATTTTATTTTGTTATAAATACACTTTTAAAAATATTATAAACATGCTTATAGTGCAGAGCAAGAAATATGTCCCCTATAATTTGACACTATTAAATAGTTAATACAATATCTTGATGTTGTGTATATTATTGGATCTTCTTTCCGTGCCTATAATTGGATATTTTAATAGCTATATCAGTTTCAGATGTTATGGATGTACAGTGATTAATATGTCTCCTATGTTTAAGGGTATTTAAACAAGTTTAGTAAAACTTTTATAAATATTTTTTCTTTCAATACCCACATCGATAGGTTCTTCCTGACATCTTGTCTCTGCTGACAAGTGCTTGACCCTTGTGTCACTCATTTTCATGAATTTGAGGAGATGCCACTTTAAAATTTTGACTATGAGTGCTTGTTAACATCTGTCTCTCCCACCTAGTCCCTTCAGATGGGGAAGTTGGCATTTTGGTTCGACATGAACCTGTTGCAGAAACTTTGCCTTGATTCAGGCTGGGACACAGGCAGTGGTTAATGGTGAGCTTGGGCTTTACACTGCCTCTTAGTCTAGGCTTAGTTTTTAGTATCACTAAGCCAGAGATTCCCCCGTGTATGTGCGAATGATCGTTCCTGTGTTATAAAATTATGATTAAATGAGAAAAATCATGTATGTTGCTTAGTACAAATACTCTAGTGAGTCCTTGTTCTTTTCCTTTAGCCACATTTTGTCATTTCTAGAAGGTTAGGACAGTGCTTCTCAAACTTGATTTTGCCTTAGAGTGGGTCAGGGGGTTTGTGACAAAACAAGATTTCCAGGCCTCAGCCCCAGAGTGCTTGACCTAATTGACCCGGGGTGAGACTTGAGTACTTGCATGTCTAACAGGTTCCCTGGTGATGAAGCTACTGGCCAGGACTGTACTTTGAAAACCTCTGGGTTAGGACAGTATAAGAGAAGGTGTACTTTGAACCAGTAAGCTATATAACTTTTTCTTTTTTAACCATTATATGGGTAACATTTAAGTCATTTCTTGGGCAAACTTATTATCATCTAGTCCGGTTTTCTGTAAGTGGTCAACTTTGAATTCTCTTGGATTATTATGGAAATTCAAAGCTAGAATTTAGTTATTTAAGAACTAAAATGATCTAGGTTTTTGAGGATTTTGTTAGCACATAACTGTATACTTATATATGTATATAATATATAAGTATACAATGTTGGCTTAATGTTAATGAAAGGAGTTAATATAACTTTCAACACTATGTTTCTGATGGATCTAATTCATTTGAACAGGGATTTTCCCCCCCAGAATTTTAAAATACATAAAAAAAATTAAAATAGTATTAGACTGTGAACGTTAGTGAAATTCCTTTTTAACTCGTGAAAGATCTGCAAGAATTGAGCTCCTTTTACTGACATTATTTCTACCAGCTGTTTAAAACAGCTGGCGTGGGCAGCCAGGCATTGTTGTGAGTTGCCAGTGATTTCTCATCGCCTGGGAGAGGTGAGCTTTACTCACAGGATTTTCTTGATGAGCGCAAGACAGGGGCGGTCATGGAATAGATGGTGTTGACACACTTCATTTAGTACTCCATCCACAAAGCTATTGAATTGACTGTTTATTGACCTTCCAATGAAATTTCTGCTTAATGCAAATGGTGAAAAAATGCATCCTAAGAGCTGCTGCTTCTGAAAATAATTCACATGCCTTGAGATCTTATTAGTGACAACAAGCATTTTCATTCAGTGTAATAGGGATTCCTTTAAATAGAATGACCACAATTGATCAAACTGTGGTTAAAAATATTTTAAAGAAAATCCTTACCTTAGAATTTTACAATTTGTATTCTATTATTTCTCAGCAGTTTGAAAAGCAAATAGGAGCTTGTCTGTGTTTAACTCTTCACCATTTGTGGTTCTCCATAGTAATGGATCTATCTCTCTCTTTTTAAAATTTAATTAATTTATTTAAAAAATTTTATTGTTGTTGTGTTACATCCATCCCCTTTTTGCTCCCCTCTGTCCCCCTCCCCACCCACCCATTCCCCCCAAAGTCAATCCCACCTGTTGTCCATGTCCATGGTTCCTTTATACTAGGTTCTTGTCTAAACTGCTCCCCTTCCTTGCCTCTGCCTCCCCCCTCTCCCCAACCCCCTTCTCCCTGACCACTGAAGGCCTATTCACTGTATTTGTATTTTTGGTTCTGTTTTGCTTGTTGTTAGTTTTGTTCATTATTGTCTTGTAATGGGTGAGATCATATGATATTTGTCCTTCACTGACTGGCTTATATCACTAAGCATAATACTCTCCAGTTCCATCCATGTTGTTGCAAAGGGTAGGATTTCCTTCTTTCTGGATCTATCTCTGAATATGTTGCAAGCAGAAAGTTTAACAATTGCAATAAAACTTTTTTTTTTTTATCTTAAAAGTAAGTTTATTTCATATACATAAAAAATGAGTTATATCATTTTTAGAATATTGATGCTCACAACATGCAGAAAAGAAAATATTTTCATTTCTGCCAATTGGCAGCAATGGTGATTTGGCAACTGTTCCTTGCTTTACACCACACAGGTTATTTTTCTGTTGTGTTCCAAGGAGAGAAACAGACAAAAAAGTACAACAGCAATAAAACTTTTAATTTGCCTCGGGTTTGATAATGTGCATGGTGAGTAGGAAGTAGGTTTCTGCATGTGTTTTCCTGGTTTGGTCTTTTTTCTTTAATTTCTGTTCCTTTTTCACCATCTTACACTTTAGGACTGAAAAATTTTTACTCTAGTGAAGTGATCTATCAGGGTGTACTAAAAGGTTTAAATTTTTGACTCTCTCCTATAACAGGGCTTCTCAGTGTTGTCACTAACAATAGGTTGGGCTAGTTTGTTCTTTGTTGTGGGGATGTTGTAAAGTGCTTACAAGTTTTCTCAAGATATACTAACTAGATGCTAATAGCATCCTCCCTCATTGTGATAACCAAAAGTGTCTCTAGGCACTACCAATGTCCCCTGGGGAAAAATTGCCCCTCTTTGAAAACCATTGCCCTAGATAGAGTAAGAAGTAAGTACATTTGAGTTGGCGGCCCAGTGAGCAAGCGTGTAAATGTACCCACCCATTCTTGGCCTGAATGGTTTTGCTGCTTGAAACGTGTGTTGATGTTTTGTATTCTTATTTGTTTCATCTTGTTCATTCCGTACCACTTTATTTAAAATTATTGTAAGGCTTTTTTTTTTTTTAATGCAGTGGGTCCCTTTGGCACTTAGTATTCAGTTAAAACTCTATGTACTTTACACCAGTGGCTTGACCAGAAAGTCTGTGCATTTTCTTATATATGGATTTTCTTAAAGTGAGACACACCAAGATTGAAGAACATTGTTTATTCTGGGATTCTTGTAGATGCCATGCGATGATGATTCTGAAAAATAGTTGCTGTTGAGTCCCCAGAACTGCCAAATGGCCCTTGTCCCTGTGATCTGACTCCTAACACACAGGTCAGATTGGCAGTGGTTGGTCTGAACTTGTGGGTTCAGCAGGTTGTGCTGTCAGCATGAGAAAGTTATCCGTCTTGGGCTGCAGGGTGTCTTTGTAGAAGGTTCCAGTTGAAGGTTTTATGTGAATCCAGAATTTACCTGAAGAGGGATCATAGAAAGAGAGAATTTTGTTATCCCTTTAGGAATAGAGATTGGATTTTGAGAATAAGACTTTTTGATTGAGTCTCAGTACTACAGATCAGAGATTTAAATTTTCATTTCTCTCAAGGAAGCTTTTCTAAAGTTAGGTGCTTAAGCTTTGGGAGTCGTTTCCTTTTCCTTGCTTTTGTGTTTCTTATGCAAATACTCTATGTAAAATATCAATTATATTGCAATCTGTATTGGGTGAATAAGAATTTACCCTATTTAGTTAATGAATAAGAAACCTTTCAAGTGCCTTGTAAATACTGTTTTAAGTTTAGAAAAGAAGCATTAACTTGATCATCTAAAAATAGCAGCTCCGGAGTTTACTGTATTATTTTGAATATGTATTTATGGAATATTTTGATTATTTAATTTTTTGAATGGTTTTATTTATTTGTTACTTATTGCTTTAAATTTTACCTATGTCTGCCCTGGCTGGTAGCACAGTGGATAAGGGTTCAGCCTACAAATCCAAAGGTTGCTGGTTTGATTCCCAGCCAGGGCACCTAACCAGGTTGCAAGCCACGTCTCCAGCCAGGTCCATGGCTGGAGGCAGGTGAAGGGCAACCATACATTGATGTTTCTCTCTCTCCCTACCTCTCTCTCTGGAAATAATAAATAAAATTAAAAAATAAAATAAAATTTTACCTGTATCTTAACTTAAAGCTATGAAAGCTTGATAGAAACTTCTGTGGTCAATTTATTTTTAGGCTTTGTGTCTCCAATTTAGGAATGGGTTTGTGCTATAAAACTTCATTTTAAAATTAGTTATTTGGAACCTGGTTATTTTTTAATAGAAATAATACTTCAAGTAAGTGAGATTTCAGATTCAGTAAAAAACAATAAGAAAACTTGCTTAAACCAGGAAGTAAAGAAATAATGATGAATATTTATGAATATAATGGCACATTTATTTTTCCCCATGGATTTTCATATAGAGGACATTTAGCAGATGGCCTGCTTAGTAGTAATTTTTCTCATCTATAGTATTTGAAGAATAATATGTATTAAATCATGCAGTGCTTTGGAGGATTCATTTACTTTTTTAGTAAATATTTATTCTGTACCTACTATGTGAAAGGTGCTGTACATGTAGCACTGAATCAAATGGACAGCATTCCCTGCCCTAATACATGCTAGTGGTTGTGAGCTTAACCTTTATTGTAGTTTAATGCACTGGGAATGTAGTAGAAGGCAGCATGGAGAAACCTGCTGCTGTGCCTTGTCTGATGGCAAACAAAATGGTAAGAAAGGGTATTGTGGTTCTTGTAGCTTCTGCTCTCTGTAGACTCTGGATCCTAGAGCCTGACTTCTACACAATCTGTTGTGCATGAGAATACTTCTAAGTTATAAGATCCTAAAGGTGGTCATTTTCCAATTTTTCAAGTGAGCCTTAAACATTGATGGGCTTACAAATGTTTAACAATACATTGATTTGTAGTGTTTGACAATTTCTGTGGTATAAATACTCCACCATGGCCAAATTCAAGGAGCCAGTGTGACATTATTGTTTGTGGAGTTTGGGAACACATCATACAGATGCTAGACATAAATAACTTCAAGACCATACATGGCAGTGAAATGGAATCAAGTAATTAGGCACTGGTGAGTTTTAAGTATTTATTACCTTTGATTTTATTTCATTGTAAGTTTGCATAATTTAATTTTTAGTAATGGCTATATTTGCAGTGATTTTCAGAATTCTTAAAAATTTAGCATCAGCTCTTCAGAGCCAGTCTTTATTGACTTCGGCACATTGCTCAGAGCTCCACAGTATCTTGCCTGAAATCCCTGTGGCCAGATAATAGAATTCAGTATTTTTTTATTTTAGAAAGATAACATAGTATGTAACACTTGAGCTCAGCTAAGCTCTGCTCCTCTCTGTGTGGGTCTATCTCTGTGCTCCTGTGCTATTCTGCTCCACCCTGGTGAGACATCTTCAGTGTTTCAGCTCTAGCCCAGGAAACTCAGTCTTCTATCTTCAGTAGAAAGGAAGTTGTGCTCTCAGAACCAGAGAGGAGCTGGCTTACATAGATAGTATTCCCCTGCTCTGGTCCTGATTGGCCTATCCTCATGCAAATGAGGACCACAAATCTTGCAGTTTAATTGGTCCAAAAGGCATTATTTTGATTGTTCAGAATAGAGCAGCTCTGATTGGAGCTGTGCAGCTTCAATTGGATAGGGGAAGCTTCAGGGCTATTGATTGAAGTAGGATTCCGGGTTTTATAAAGGACTGGCTCAGATGGCAGGAACACAGTGCAAGCAGGCAGCTCAGCGCAGGCTTTTCTGTGAAGCCCAACTTACATAGGAGTCTTCTGTGGAGAAACTGTTACCAGACCGCCCTCGCCCCCCCAGCCCCGTTCTTCCTCCATTCAAGCCCAGTTAGTTACCAGGACCTCTTAGTAGGTACCTTTTCCCCTCAGGGTTTACAGTAATCAAAACAGCAATATTCCTGCAGCAAAATTGTGAGTAAATAATATTATAAGCAGTTTTTCATTAGTTTAGGTTAGGTTTTGCCAGCAAATGTGCTTCTTAGGAACTTAAAAAGTTCCTTTTGGGGCATTTGGATTTTGGAATTGTGGATAAGGAATTGTGAATTTGGAATTGTGAAAATGTATTATTTATTGCAAATAAAGATTTGTTATTCCAGATACGGACGAACCTTTGTATTTGCTTTCTCAATATGGAAGAGATCAGAAACTCAGCATGCTCTTCTACTGGGATTGTCACTTCCCTACAGGAGACAGAGGCCCAGGCCCCATTCATTTGTGCAGCTTGGTTCTCTTCCTAGAAGCCTCCCCTGTGACTCCCTTTATCCTTCCAGACTCATTCTGGGCTTCCTTCTTTCTGCTTAGTTTATTGGACCCTTTTCCCCCAGTGCTTTACCCCTGTAATCTGATTCTTCCTTCTACACTACTTTCTATTGCTGCTCTTTTCATCCTCTGTTGGGTGTATCCTGCCAAGTACTGATGAGACAGTGGACACAAAATCTCATATCCGGCCGAGAACTCAGACTCCAGGAAGTGGAATAAAACATACAACTACCTTTGGAGGGCAGATTCCAGCAGTGGACACTCATTTCCCAAAGTGCTGAAGTTATTGACATTTAAACCTTTGCAAAGCTGCTTTTCTCCCAAGTCCTGTAATTGAGACAGCTTCAGTTAGATTCTTATCCTTCAAAACCCATTTCTTTGCACACCTGTTATGTCTTGATTATCAAGAAGCATATATCTGAGGGACTTTAGCTGTTGATAGAATCCAAACAAAATTGAATGCTCGGTAGGGAACAGAAGGCAATGAACCAGTCTTTGTGGACTGCTTGTATATGCTTGTTTTTAAAGCTCCACTGGGAACTCTGAGTTACTAATTTCAGTGATTTCCTATTTATATTATCTTTTTAAGAGGGGAAACTAATAAGTGAATTTATATTTTAATCCCATTATATAGAAATTTAATTCAGCCTTTCTTGATGAAAGAATTATGAAGATTTTACATCTTGTTGAGCAATATTTTTTTTTATTAATTTATTACACCTAGAGATGTAACAATTTGTAAAGCCATTTTTTCCCTCATAATTTACCACTTGCTTTAAGTGTATTTCACTGTTTGACAGTACTGAATCAAGTTACTTTTTAGGTGGCAGCAATTTACAAATATTGTTCTCTTTTTAAAGATAGAGCAACAGTTTATTGATTTACATAGTTTGCTTTTATTTTTGGCAGTTTCCATATTCATTGTGTAACCAGATTTGCGTTTTAGATTATACACTAATCTGACTAGTTGGATTTCTGTTTTCCTTTCATTTAGGCTAGTATGTAAAAATATAAGGATGTGTCTAAATGTCCCAGCAGCAGTCTTTTCTGTATTTGCCATTGTGCCTCTTTGGTAGCAGTGTCTGTGATATCTCATGTGAGACTAATTTCATCGTCAGAGTGGGTTCTAGCTTCTTGGTCATCTAGACATTTCCAGCATTTTCTATGGTTTCAGAGATGAAACTGTTGATGAGGACTGGGGCCCCTGCAGTAATTATGGTCTGAGTTGTTCATCCCTTTTAGCTGTGACTGCTCAGTGTCTCCTCGGCTTGGCTGATGGTTCCCTGTTGTTAGTCTCCTGGTACTGCTCTTAGTTTCTGTTACACCAGTGTTGCTCTTATGTTTTCTCTCAAACCTTTAGTCATTCATACTGTTATGTTTTAAATTCATTATGCTCTGTTCAAGGTATTGACTGTTGACTCTCTTAGAGAAGGGCAGGGTGACATGCTGAGACTGGTTCACCTGTGTACAAGGCCAAGCAAGAATGATGGAGTCCAGAATTCGGGATTCTACAGTGGTGCTTGGTTTTCTGGCATAGACATTGTCTAAAAGATTGTGACATGTTCTCAGAACCTTTCACAAGGAAATGTGATGATCAGTAAGAAACAATAGTTATGTACTTTTGTTACCAGTGAAGGGGCCTGGTCCTGTGTGGTCTGCCTAGGGCCAGCTGTGGTGTGTAGGCTCTTGACTTCGTGTAGGCAAGATTTCACAGTGTGATTCCAAGTGGCTATCAGGGTACATTTATAAAAGCTGGGGACTGTGAAACAAGGAAGGGCTCAGCTCTGAGAAGCAACAGGAGAGCCTGGGCTAAGCTCATTGAGAAGACAGAGAAAAGGAAGCCTTGCAGACAGGTTCAGGGATATAGCCTGGGATGAGCTGTTGCTGCCTATTGCTCTCCTGGTTACAAGTCTTGTGGGGAAAGAAGAAAGGAAAAGGAATGGTGCAGGCTGCTCCTCAGAGAGATAGTATGCGTGTGCATGCTGGGGTCCTGGTATTGGAGGTTTTTTATCTCTTTCTTGCAGGCAGAAATCTTAGGGGAGGTCTCAGGGTGGGGCTCAGTAGAATATCAGTTCCCAGGTGTGTCCTGTCAAGGTCATTGGTTTCTACTGATCAGTCAGTGCCAGGGTAGGGTGTTGTTAGTCATTGCAGTTGGTCCTGGTATTGCCCACCTGGCTTTGCTGCCATTTTGGGCCTGGAGCTAAAATACAACAGAGGCCCAGATGTTATCTCTAGGGAGGTGACCATGTGCATCTGGCTGTAAATTCCTTGGCCAGTGTTTTCAGCTGTCTGTTTCTGTCTTCCTCTTCTCTTGGCCTGTCTCATTTTATTTCCCTATAATGTCTTTATATAGTAGTTTTTAGGAAATTGAATTGTCACATATATAAGGAGTTTAGTCTGCTTGGATCCATGACTTGTTTGTGGTATTTGAGACGTACTGGTATTAGGAAGGAGTACTATCCCATTCCACCACTCCTTCCATGGATTGTAGGGGGGATTAAGAATGCAGCCTTTGCTCTTCTCCATATTGTACGTGGTAAATTTGTGAGTCACTGTAGAGTTAGAGACATAATAACACTCAGTTATTTAAAACCTTTAATATGTATTTAAACATTTGAAAAGCAGAGTGAAAACATCAAATACTGTAAATGTTCTTACACTATCATGAAGTCTCATACCCTGACTTTGATTTGTGGAGCTACAGGTTGAGATGATTGGTGTGCTAAACACTAAAAGAATTAGTGGTGAGGAGCTTGGGATGGATGCTTTTCCGGAATGTTACTTTCTCTTTGTTGTAGGCTGTGAAAGGAGCCTGATTTTCTGGGTGAGGTTAAAGAAAGATGCCCAGAGGACTTGCATGAAATAGACACTTTCATAAGAAAACCAAGAACTTTTTACAGAATCTGCATTTGTTAAGACAAAATTTTTTTGGAAGATGAATTTATTTGCTTGCTGTTAGTTTTACTTCCAAATGAACACATCTTTTTTTTTTTTTTTTTTTTTTGTTCCAAACCTTTGCTTGCCCTCTGCCCAGCCACAAACCTAGACACCTCAGATTCATCCACTGTCATCATGCCACTCACCTACCACGTACTAAACCTCTTGAAGTAAGTCTCAGTCTGTATTTTACATATTTTAATTGTCTTTTCACTCCACTGGCTTTCCATTAGTCTAGGTCCTCATAACTTCATTATTGGACAAATGAGCTAGGAATGTTTGCCCTCTAGTTCTTCATCCTAACTTCTTGAAACCTTCTGCAGAGTATATGCAAGTTAAACTGGTGTGTGCGTTCAAGGGTGCCCACACTTTTCAGAATAAAGTTTGTATAGCTTAATTTAATCCTAGTGCCCTTCATCTTCCTCTTTTGCATAACCTCAATTTCTTGAAATTCTCTCCATAATAATAGTAATAGTTAACATTCATTGAGTACTTGCTGTTTTTAGGAACTGATCTGAGAGCAATTTGTCTTAATTAAATAAGATGACACTCACAATAATCCTATGCAATATTGAGACCCAGATTGTTGTGTCACCCCTCTGAGCTGAACTCATCCAGGGGATCCAGTTCTAGGGCAGCAAACTCATGGTAATGAGTAAGTGGAGACCCAGCAAAGGTCAAGAGAAATGGGACTCCACCTCCACTATTCCAGGTCATCTGTGGGGGTGCTATTATTATAATTACTTAATTTTGTTAAAAGTAAATGACAGAAAAGCACAGGCTTTGGCTTCTCTCAGAATATATTTTCCTAAAAATTAAGTTTCTGAACTCTTTGTGCTTGGCTAAATCCATTCATTAGATGACACTGGTTTTCAAGAGATTTGTATCAAATGTCAGTGTTTATGTGATTTGTTGATTTTGGGAAATGTTCAACTTGTAAGTTATTTCTTTTACCTGTCATGATTGACACACAATTAGTATCCTGTGTTTGATTTAAAAGAAAAGGCATTGCTAAACAGGTTATACAGATGAAGAGCTGCTGTAAAGAATTATTCGCTTTTTGAATAAACCTGACAGCTGATTAAAATTAGCGTAATTTAATCAGTATTGTATTGCATACTGAAGGTAATTTAGGCCAATATCAAGGATATTTATATCTCCTTAGTAGAAGGTATTGAAATAGTGTCATGAAAAGGAGTAAGAAAATGGTTAGTTTTTCATCTCTGCCTCTGGGCCGGTATTTAAAATCACACTTTTCCTTTTTGCATGTGTTATATTTTACCAAACAAAGTTATTGAACTTTGATCTTTTGCTAATGTTGGCATGGGGTTGTCAGAATGAATAGTGACTTTTTATTATGTATCATTGTAAACTGAGCTTTCATTTGGAACTTGGAGTGAATCGAAGTGCATAGTGGGTTTGATGCATCTTCATTGGAAAATAAATCACTGGTAAGCAGCAACTTCCAGTTCTTCTACCCTGCTTTCCTTAGTCCACTTTTTTATTTTCTACTCCTCTAACTCCCCAAAGACTTAACAGAGCCATCTGAATTTCTTTCTTCTTTTAGAGCAGTTAAACATCTTTTTCCTGAATATGCTTATAGATGGGGAATATAAGACACCAGTGGGCCCTAGCTCACAATGTAAAGTCAGCAGTTAAAGGGATTACTAACTCCCTACTGAGCTCCCTATGCAAATTGTAAGTTGCCTTGGCAACAAAGCTAGTTTTTAGAGTTGAAAATATTATCTTGTCTTTAAATGTCACAGATGATGGTTTGCTTATCTCTGTATTGTGCTGAGATGTTTTCTGCTGAACTGTCTTGTAGTACTGATTGACCAAAGCCATAGCGAGATTTTCTTTTCTTATGATTTTAATTTTAAACATAATTTACAAAATTTAGAACTAAGGAAATGATCCTTCAAATGTCTGTTTTAAGAGAAGAAGTTTTCACTGCTGATTGCCGAAGGAAAAAAGGTATAGTTCACAAGATTTGAGTAGCAAGAAACTTTAGTGCTGAGTCATTTGACTCATGTGACTGAGTCACATGTTCACAGTGGAATTAGTGATGGTATGGTTAGGGATAGCTGTAAGTACCTAAGTTTTGTGTGAGGGTGTTACTTATTGAAAGACTTAGGCTGATTTCTCCTGTGTGCATGAAAGAACCTGATGTACAGCTCTATGATTAAAGCTGGTAGGAGAATGTGGTTGCTCCTTCAGGCTTACCTTCCTTTCCTGTAAACGTACCTTCCTGTCATGTAAACATTTGTATCCTGCTGGTGGCACAGTGGGAGGAGGAATTGGAGGCGGCAGGAGCATATGGAGACATGATTTTCAGATCAGTTTAAGAGGCCCTGGATTAATTTGCCTGGCTGGCTCAGGAGGTACAAAGACTCACAGGGGCCTTACTAACCAAGGGGCTCAACTCTGCATTGGTGAACTCACCAAATGGACACAAAAATCCAGACATAAGAACAAGGTGTGATCCTGCCTGGTGGTAAGTATGGTGCTGTGTGTTTCTGGGCTGAGCAGTCACATTGGCAGCTGCTCATCCCTAGGTCTGTGGGTCAGGGAATGGGGATGTTGAGCCCAGTGACGTGGATTTGGGAGTGAGGGGGGCAGTGGCACATCTTTATTGAATAGGTATGAGAAGTATCACTCACGCATACTTGCTCATTAAAGCTCAAGTAGCAACATGATTGGTGCTGTGGGTTTCAGTGTGTGCTTATAATTACAGTTTAAAGTATTGAAAGGGTGTGGGGTGTGCATGTGTATGTGCCTGTGCGGTTTTGGCTTGTCTCATTATGCTCTCTTTCCTACATGATGTTGGACTTCTGTTTAATACTTTTTTGTTTTTTAACTTTGATCCTAATCCTCTGACTTTGACATTCGTTGAAGGAGTTGCTCTTGAGGGCATCTCTTTACTATTCATTAGAGCGTCTTATTTCCGAACATTAATCCTGAATAGCTATTCCTGAATTACATGTTATACATATTGATTGTCAGGTTAAATCGTCTATAAGTTAAAACATGTTGTTAAATCCTATTTTCACCTCTCATTCACTTTTAGAATTATATGTGTCAGAAGGTTGGCAGAGGGGCATGTGGGAAGACCAGCTGTGTCTCCCATCTCCTCTCCAATGCTAGAAGAGGAGCAGGTTTGTGGCCGTGTCTCATGGTGCAGTATGGGCAAGAATTCCATGCTTGTTTCCTTCTTAGTTTAGCCTGTAGAAAAAGGGGCTAGCCTTTAGTGTGCTTGTAGCCTTTTAGAGTTCCTTTCTAAGCTGTGAGCCTTTTTTATTACTTTTTGCAATGAACAAAATATACTTAATTCTTAAAATGCTCATGAAGCACAGAATTAATTTGGGCATATTCAGAGGCAAGCTTGAGATTCTTCTGTAGTGAATGAGGTTTTATTGCTATAGTTTATATTACTACTATTACGAACCATCATTGTTTCCAGTATATTCTTTTTTTTTTTTTTTTGTATATTTTACTGATTATGCTGTTACAGTTGCCCCAATTTCTTTTTTCCCTTTGCTCCCTTTCACCCTATCCCCTCATTTTCTCCTGCAGTTCCCCCGCCCTTTAGTTCACATCCATGGGTTGTACATGTAAGTTCCCTGATTTCACGTTTTCCTCTGTTATTCTTCTTAACTTCCCCTTGTCTGTCTTGTACTCACCAACTATGTTTCCTAGTCCCTGCACCATTTTTACCCGCTTCCCCCTCCGAGCTGATAACCCTCCCAGTGATCCCCATATCTGCATTTCTAGTCCTATTCTGGTTGCTTGCTTGGTTTGTTTTTGTTTTCTTTCGTTTTCATTTTTCAGGGTCTGTTGTTGATAGTTGTGAGTTTGTTGTCATTTTAATGTTCATAGTAATATATTCTTTTACTGATGTTTTCCATACTAGTTCAGTGAAACAGAGGCTCTATTTAAATGAGTGTTTAATGATGCATTAGAGCAAGTAAAGCTCAGATAGTGACTAAAGATTTAGCACGGTCTCTTTGTCATTAAAATAAGTTCAGTCATCAGAAAGCTTACAAGTGAATAATTAGTTATTACATCATTGCATTTGATTTTGAGGTTCATGCTACTTCTTTTCCAGTTGTACCTTTGTCTCTGAGTGAAAGCTGTACATGTTCATGATATAATCACAACAAATGCTATCTCTTCCAATTTGGAGTCAGCCTGTCTATATGTGATTTAACCAACTTTAGAATTATTTTGTTTTATCTTACTGTGCACCCTTGTTGTTTCTTAACACTTAAAGCAGTGGTGTAATGCATCTCTAACCTCATGGATGGGTACAAGTGAAACACTGGCACCTGGTGACAGGGAGGGAGGGAGTAGGGTTTACCTGATATCTAACAAGTGAGTCAGCTGGCTTATGGGTGTAACAGTTGCGTATTTTTGTTGTGGTTTGCAGTTGACACACTCAAGGCTACTAGTTGAACATGTCTCTTAAACTGGAAATCTAATCAATCTAAAGACTGAATGGTGATAGAGTGTTGTTCACCCTGAGGGTTAGCAGAATTAAATCCCAACTCTGAATTGTAAGCATTGGGGCTGGGGAATGTTATAGGTGAATATATTTCATTGTGATTTTCACATAAAGCAAAATACATTTATTAGGGATGTGACCCATTATTCCCTTCTTTAAAGCATGCTACTAGCTCTTGCGGGACAGGTGACCTTGACTAGAAACAGGTAGAAATGTACAATGCTGATGTGATGGTCTCCTGGTGTTGTTCAGGTGGCATTGTTTTGCCCTCTCCTATGGGGCATGTTGTTTGAAATGGCACTGGTGTAGACTCATCGCTCATCTAGGTAACCAGGTTAGTGTCTGTTAGTTTTCTTCTTATGTATGTGCCACAGGTTATCTAGTGGGCTTTGTGGGATATAGTGAAAACAAATTTTCTTTTAAAAAAGGGATGGATCAAGGGGAATTCAGGAACCTAAATACTTGATCTGCTTTACCAGATATTTGAAAGAGCATTCCTAAATAAAAGGGCAGAAAAATGTAAAGATATTGATATATGTGATCCTAATTATAGAAATTCAGAGGTTATAGGTTATGGAATAGCCTCACACCAATCATAAAAATAGATATGTCTTTCTCTCTGGAATGCCAAGCCAGGGCAAGGTCCCTACCCTTCACTCCCTAACCCTGGGGAAAAAAATAATGTGTGTTTTAACTACTTGATTTGTATTTTTAATTTTATAGAAATTTATTGCACTGTGCTATAGCTCTCACATTTATTGCATTGTCTTTCTGTTGAATTTATTCTTTATAGGCAGATATGCCCATGGCATCTCCCTGCCTATGCTCAGAGATGTGTGAACCCCCATCATTATTTGGGGGTTCAAAACTATCATCATTGCAGTATTGTGTTAGCAACAATATTGACAATATAGCAAAACACAGAGTTCCCTGCCAGAAGAACCAGAGTCAGGTGCTCTGTCTTGTTTGTGTTCCTTGCTGATTGTGTTTTGATGTTGTAGAACACATGGTTCAGTGGATCTGCAAGGGAGGGTCTTAAAGGTGTCTTCAAGTTTATTGTGGTTTTTAGTATTTTTTCCACATGTATTGGACCTTTTCCAGAGACAAAAATGTGAAGCCCTTCTAAAGTTATGTTTTTATTTCAAAGTCTAAACAATTACATGTATTATGTTGAGTATGCAAAAGACATTCAAGTGACCCATAATAATAATTTTCCTCTAGATTATGTTTAGCCTGTACATGAAGAAATAGCTGAAACGGAAAGAAAGGTTGCTTAGGGGTGATGTCAGCAAAGTGGTGTCACCTTCTGAGGTGTGTGTCTACAGGTCTTGAGGTCTCACTGAGATAATTACTTGACTTAAGGCATCTGCTATTTCCCTGTATGAAGACAGAATCTGTTAAGGCCTTTTGATTCTTTCAAAGAGCTCTTCTGATATCACTAGCATGAAATTGTTTGTATTTGTCTTAATTGCCCTCAAATATGTCCATAAAATTAAGGTGGGTCATTGCCTTTGGTAAATCAAGAGTGAACAGAATCCTATGTAAAAACTTATGGTCACAGCCTGCAACTTCACAGTAGGCTGTACTTGTCAACATGTTAGATGTTCCAGGGTCAGGAGCATTGGGAGAAGGTGATTTCTAATCCCACATTCATTCTGTACTTATTTATAGTTCAGCTCTGGTTACATTAATCTGAGTCTCAGTTTTCTGTGAAATAAAATATAAAAGCTACTCTAGTTCATCTTCAAAAGGACTTCATTTTGTGGTTATTGGGATGCTTTTTTTTTTCTAACAGGACTTATTCTTTCCTTTTCCTGTTTCTTCCCCTTTTACTTTGGTGTGTAGGAGAGTTTTGGTCAGTCTTAGTCACTGTTGAAATGGATGCTCACATTTACAAAAATAAATATTTATCAACCAACCCAATATAAATATTAACTAATATTCAATGTGCACTTGAGTTTTGAAAGTTGATAGAGCTTATCTCTGTCACAGCTAGGCAAGGAGCAGGGTAGGCATTAGTTTTCTATTGCTGCTATAACAATTAAGGGCTTAAAACATCACATTTTATTACCTTAGAGTTCTGTATAGAAGTCTAGCAAGAGTCCCACCAGGATAAAATCAAGGTATGAGCTTAAATTATGTTTCTTTCTGGAGGTCCTGAGAGAAAATTCACTGCCTTTTCTTCTGGAGAGGCCCTGATGGTTTTTGCTCATGGGTTTCTTTCTTCATTTTGAAAATTAGCAGTGTAGTATCACCCTAACCTCTTTCTGACACAAAGGTTCTGTACTTTTCCACTCATATGATTAAATGGGCTCATGAATAATCTCCCCTTTTAAGGTTCTTAACTTGAATCACATCTTCAAGTCCCTTTTGCCATGAAAGGAAAATACCCACAGGTTCTCGGGATTTAGACATGGGTAGTAATAGTCATTATGCTGCCTGCCACAACCTCCATGCCCCCTGTTTTTTTTTTTTTTTTTTTTTGAGATCAGTAAAGTAAGGCCTAGAGATGGTAGGAAGGCTGCAAAACTTATCAACAGTCATCCAGGAAGTAAGATCAGAGCTGTTTTTAAATGTAGGTCTCTGATTGTTAATTCTATGCTCTTAGCCACTTGGCTACATGCAGTTGTGGACCTTCAGCTCATCATTTTACCCATTGAGATAGACCTTTGATCAAACCGGTTTGTAAGTGTTTGAGTGTGATGTTTGTAAACAGATTTTCTGTTGGAGGATTCTGATATTTCAGAGTTAATGAACAGATGGATATAGTTTGTTAAACACGATAACTTGTATTTGCACTTCCAGTAGCTTTTGTATAAAATTGCCAGTTAACAGTGTGTTAAAATGAGTTGTCCTGAGGTAGGTGGGGAACATGTGGCCAGGTTTGGAGTTCATACACAGGTGGTCATGGGTGTTATACTGAACTCTGCCTGTCTTTTCTCATGGAGAGTTGATATGATGAAAGGATCAGAAGAGAGTAACAACTATTGAAAGTAAAAATGAACTTTCAACAATAATCTACTTCATGGACAGCAGTGAAGAATCCATCTGTTAAAATAGGGATTTGAGTCATGTTTAATAAATTTCAAAGCTGACATTTCTGGTTTTTTTTTTTGAAGGACATGATACAGGTTTTTAATATGTGATGTTTTTGTGAAGGTCTCATTTTCTTTTGCTGTGTTACTATATGTATGCTTGTAGAATAGAATTTCTAAAATTATAGCTTTCCCAGTTTAATACAAAATTAGTTCATATTTGCACCTGACACTTAACACTTTGGTTTTAAAAAAAGCTGTAGAATTGTGTGTTATTGGCATATGGCAAATCCCCAACTGTGATTTGATTCTGACACTGAAATTCAGACAGCGTTTGTTCCTGATATGGTCCAGATTTCCTAATATTTGTATTTTCTAAAACTGCTGGAGATAATTATTGAAACTAATATGTATATAGAAGTTTTTCCATCATGTGTGGCATTTAAAGACTCATTCTTTGCAATTTGCAATCTTCATTTTCAGTTTACAGAAAAGACTTCATACTTAACAGCATACATATTTGTGAAAAAGTTAATACCAAATATTAATTTTATTTGCTTCCATTTAAGTGCCAAAGTATCAGAAGTTAGTACCTTCAAAATGTATTTTAAGCTACACACCTTGGGAGAGTCTGATGACATTAAAATCAAGTATAGAAATTGGAAATCCCAGCGATGAGCCTGCAGTGAGTATTGTTAGGCTTATCAGGGTCACCAAGGTACTTTGACTTTTAGTTTTGGTTCCCAAATTGAAAATTACTGGAGGGATGAGCAGTCTAGTGCAGCGATGTCCAGCTGTGACCCATGGGCTAAACATAGTTATGCTTATTTATTATGTATTATCTATGGCTGTTTTCATGTTACAATGGTGGAGTAGATTTGCTGTGACAGAGACTAAATGGATTGTGCAGCTTCAAAAATATGTACTATTTGGCTCTTTTCAGAAAAAGTTTACTGAGCCCTGATGTGATGGAATGTATGTGTGACAATACAGGGAAATGCTTGCCAGTCGGTGGTTAGATACCCAGTCTGATTTTATTACTGTAAATGGAAACTTGTTTGTACACATACATACATACATTTTTTATAACTGCAAAAGAGTTTCTTTTCGCACTTATGTTGCATATTATAATGTTGAATGGCCCAGCTATTCATCCTATTTTTATTTCTTCTTACCATTTAGCTTTCTTACACCTTGTTTAATCAGCTCGTTATATATGATACCACATCAGGGTTCTGAGCTTCCTGTTTGTCTGCACATGTTTATGACCTTAAGGTAGTTTCCTTTTTTGTCTTATGAATTGATTGGCAATATATTGATGGAAACTGAATTTTTCAGAATGATAAAACTATGAAATGAGGACTTTAATTTTAAATACTTCACATTCTGTAATTTTATCTCATTCTCCTTTATAACTGTTAGGAGCATTGGCGTTGAAAAAGCTTGAATTGGAAGCAAAAAGCATGGTTGGTTTAGGGCACGGCCATGGCTCTTCTTTTCTTGGAAGGCCAAATTTAGTTTTCAAGGCACTTAGGATTGTAGGATAAATCACCACAGTGGTATTATTCCCTTGAACTTTATTACCCTTTTGTTACTCTTGGAGGTGAAAAAAAAATTTAATTTTATATATTATTTTTAGAGAGAGGGGAAGGGAAGGAGGCAGAAAGGGAGAGAAACATCAATGTATGGGATGCCTTTCACTTGCTTCCAGCTATGGACCTGGCTGGAAACCTGGCTTGCAACCTGGTTATGTGCCCTGTCTGGGAATCAAACCATTGACCTTTGGGTTTGCAGGCTGGCGCTTATCTAATGAGCCACCAGCCAGGGCTTACTCTTGGAGATTTTAAAGAAGTGCTGTCACTAGTTATAAGAAGAAATTGAATTTTAATTTTTAGGTACTTTGTAATACTGCATTATGAAATGAAAAAAATTTTTAGCTTTGAAAAAATTTTATACTTAAGGAAAACTGCAAAATAATACAAAAATGTTTCCATATATCCTTTACCTATATCTTCATACCACAGAACCATAGTATAATTATCAAAGGTAGGAAACTATTTTATAGCCCTCATTTGAACTTTGCCTCTTTTCCTCATATTCCCCCCGACCCCCCCATCCAGTCAGAGGCCTCATATTTGCATGTAGCTCTTACTTCTCCTCAATCTCCTCCAGTTCACACAGTTTCAGGAATCTGTTAGTTTCATGACCTTGGTAGTTTTAAATAATATGAGTTATTTTATAGAATGTTCCTCAATTTGGATCTCTCTGTTGCTTCCTCATAATTTGATCAGTTATTAATTTTTGGCAGAAATACCATAGAAATAAGGCTTTATACTTCTCAGTGCATCTTCTGAGAGGGTACATGATGATCATATGTCTTATTGTTGGTGATGTTAACCTAGGTAAATGATGTTTGCCATATTTATCTACTGCAGAGATACTATTTCTTTTTAATTAAAAGTATCTTATGGAGAAATACTTTGAAATATACAAATATCTTGTTACTCATTATATTCTCACCCAGTAATTTTGGCATCCATTAGATTTACCAGAAGCAGGTATTACTGTGGAGGTTATCTAATGATGATTTCTATTTCCATCATTCCTTCTATGTTTATTAATATTGGAATGCTACAATAAGGAAGAGCTGTACATTCTCCACCATTTATTTTTTCAATTATTTATATCACTATGGAGTCATAGATATTTAGTTTATTTCTGGGTTATAATTATGTACTTGCTTGTAAATTGTCCCAGCTTTGGCTGTTGGGAACTTCTTCAGGTTAGCACTGCATTTCTTTTTTGATATGCCTCCATCTTTAGATATATATCTATAACCTCCTCACCTGAGCACATACTCATTGGTTCTCGAGCTCCAACCAACTGAGCCACCCTGATCAGGGCATTTCCATCATTTCTAGTGCATCATAAGATGTGCCAGGTTCGTCATGTATTACTCTATCTGCCTCCGGCCCTGCATATACTTCACCTAAGGAGCCTGAGTTCATTTGTTAGAGAATGGTATTAGAAACCAAGATCCACATACTTTTGTTCATTTGTACTGGGTATAATTAATTGCTGCTAGGACCTGTTAGTGGGTAGATCTAAAAAATATATGTTAATATACCACATATGCATTAACATTCATTCATACTATTTGTCTACTTAAATATCTACTTATAAAAAACATGAGTTTGTATTGATGCCTCCAATTCTAATCTCATGCCATAGATTTTATTTTTTTTTATTTGTATCTTCTCTTTCTGGTAGTAAGAATTTTGGCTCTCATTATCCTCATTATTCCAAATATTTTTCTTTCTCATTCATTCCATGTGTGTAGTAGTAGTGGTGGTGGCAATGGCAGTGGCATTAGTAGTATTAGTGTGAGAATTTCTAAACTTGACACTGGAACAAACAAGTTTACTCACTAGGGTACAGTATTTCTGTGACAGTTCTTTTTGTCTTTATACATACATTAAACAGTGAAAAATCTTCGCATACACCTTCAGTTGCTTGCATTTTTCATTAGTAACAGGTTTATTTGTGTTCCATTTTAGATTCGCCTGCCCCCTGGTTGATTTCAGTTATTTATTTGTTTTAGGTACTTGGATTATTATTATGGTTATAAGAGTCAATTACGAAAAAAAATTCAGAAAAGTGTCTCTTTTCCATTCTCTCCATTAGAAATTTCCATTTGCTCTTTCAGCCCTGTTCTTACCAACTCACTGTAGGCAACCAGTGTTAGGTGTTTTTCCTATATTTCTTTTGCACAAATGAGCTGATATATGAATAGTTTTTAATATCCCTTTCTTTTTATATGAAGAGTACCTTATACCTTTTGGTTTATATGCTATATATCATATAAATATGCATTATATATACTCAAATATATTTTTATTCTCCACATAATATACCATTTACAAATATATTTAAATCAGCCCCATCTCCCTTAGCATTCTGTGATATAAAAACATATTATTATTTTTAACCTATAGAATTTTGGATATGAAATTCATAATTTAGAAATGCAAAAGTAAGTCTGCATCTGGGAACACCCAAACTGAGGAGCCCACCTAACCAAATTTACATTATTGATATTAAATCAGTACACTCAGTTGGAAACATGGCCATGGAGAGAAGTCCAGCCGTGTATGTCTGGATGAAGGATTCAGAGATGGTTTCCTTATAGTACCATCATCCATGTCTGATTTGACTTTGCCCTTGTCTGTAAGAACCAACACTGACTTCTAGTTAAGGTGGCAGCATGGGTAAAGTCGGCTTGCCTCCCTGTGCAGCAACATCAAAATTGCAGCTAAATTATAGAACAACCATCGACAGAAACATCAAATTGAGTTGAATGAAAGTCTGATGAGCATGGAATTAAAGAAACCACATCCACCCAGACGGGTAGGAGGGAGGGAGACAAGGATTGGGTTGGCTCCACATCTACGTACGGTGAGTGAAATACGGAAATCTCAGGAACAAAGATTCTGTGGCCCCACACCAGGCCTCCCAGCCCAGGTTTCCAGTGCCAGGAAGGTAAGTCCCCATAACCTCTGGCTGCAAAAACCAGTGGGGATTGAGTTGATGGAAGGAACTTGAGAAATCCCAACCAGTTCCTCTTAAAGAACCCACATACAGACATACTCAGACTCACTCCATCTGAGCTGTAGCACCAAGGTAGAAGAATGAAAAGCACCAGTGGCATAGAGCAAGGTACTGAAGTATCTGGCATCAAGGCAGGCTCAACTTTTTTCTAGTCAGAAATGTAGCAGAGGCCATCATTCTTCTGCTGAATCCTCCCACCACAGAGCCACAGAACTGTGAGGTGGGTGCCATAGCTGAGACTACATCAATGTGGTTAACACTGTTTGCCCTGCCCTGAGACTCCATCCTATCCAATTTAGGGGCCCACCAAGCTGTTAACAGTGACTTTTTGATATGTATGTATAGCTCATGCTTTATAACTTCCTAAATCTTATCAACCAAGCAACACCTGATCTCAGTGAGCCCTTAGCCCCAGTACCTTTTGCTAAGTGGCCCCAGGACTGGCACTAGCAGCAGCCAGCCTAGATTCACAGCTTGGCTTCACCTGACAGTCTCCAAGCCCAGCACAAGTAGCAGCATCTCGGATAGCTTTATAGCTCAGGCAGGTGGCCCCAGGCAAAATGCAGGTGAGGGCTGGCCATGGCCTGTACCACCCAGGAAACCCCAGAGCCTCTGTGCCCAGTGGACAGCTACATACCATGTTGGAACACCATCACCCTGCCCCTGCACAGCTGATCCTCCGAGAAGGGTGGAGATTGGTGGTCAGTGGTCACAGCCTACCCTTACAGGTGACTGACCTGGGTAAATCCCTCCAAATAACCTGCCAACAGCAATCAAGGCTCAAGTACAAGAGGATGGTGCACTCAGCCTGCACACAGGGTGCACCTCGAGTACCCAGATTGGGTGAAAGCGGAGGCTGTGCCGCTGGATCCTACAGGACACCTACTACATTAGGCCATGCTAACAAGACAGGGAATCATAGCAGCTTTACCTAATACATAGAAACAAACACAGGGAGGCTGCCAGAATGAGAAGATAAAGAAACTTGACTCCCAATGAAAGAACCGATCATAATTCCAGAAAAAGAACTAAACAAAAATGGAGACAAGCAGCCTATTAGATGCAGAATTCAAAACACTGGTTATAAGGATGCTCAAGGAACTTAGTGAAGATCTCAATAGCATATAAAAACTCAGTCAGAAACTAACACTACACTAATTGAAATAACAATTTATAGGGAAACAACAGCAAAATGTATAAAGCCAAGAATCAAATCAGTGATTTGGAACATAAGGTACAAAAAACAACCATTCAGACTAACAAGAAGAAAAATAGAATTAAAAACAAAACAAAACAAAAATCCAAGGATAGTATAAGCAGCCTCTGGGACAACTTCAGGAGGATCAACATTCCAATCATAGGGTGCTAGAAGGAGAAGAAACAGAGCAAGAAATTAGAAATCTATTTGAAAAAATACTGACAGAAAAAACTTCCCTAACTTGGTGAAGGAAGTAGACATGTAAGTTTAGGAAGCACAGAAAGTCCCAAACAACATGGATGCAAAGACTTTTATGCCAATACACATTATAATTAAAATGAGGAAAGTTAAAGATCAAGAGAGAATCTTAAAAGCAGCAAGAGAAAAGCAGAGAGTTACCTATAAAGGAGTGCCCATAAGACTGTTGGCTGTTTTCTCAAAAGAAACTTTGCAGCCAAGAATGGACTGGCAAGAAGTATTCAGTCATAAAAGGCAGGGACCTTATAGCCAAGATTACTCTCCCCAGCAAAGTTCTCCTTTAGAATCAAAGGGCAGATAAAGAGCTTCCCAGATAAGAAAAAACTAAAGCATTATCACCAAACCATTATTACATGAAATGTTAAAGGGACTTAAGAAAAAGATCAATACCACAAACAATAAAATGGCGATAAATACATGCCTATCTGCAATTTAATCTAAAAAATCAAAGCAAACAAGAAGAACAGAGATAGAATCATGGATACACAGAGTGTTTTGATGGTTCCCAGATGGCAGCAGGTATGGGAAAATAGATGAAGAGGTGAGGGTATTCAGAAGTACAAATAGGAATAGCCATGGGATGTAAAATACAGTATAGGAAATGGAGTAGCCAAAAAAGTTTTAGAAATTCCTTTGTTTTAATTACTGTTTTATTACAGTTGTCCCAGTTCTTCCTCTGTTGCTCAGAGAACTTACATGCATGACCCATGGACATGAACAATGGTGTGGCGTTTGCCTGAGGAAGTGGGTGTTGTTGGATGGAAGGGGGCAAAGGGAGAAAAATTGGGATCGTTATAATAGCATGATCAATAAAATCTAATTAAAAACGTAAATAAAAAGTAAAGTATCAAAATCAGGGAAAGAGTATTTATTAAAGTTTTGCTTCCTAAATCATAACAGTCTGGGTGCATAAATACAATACTATTTCTCTGTAGATGTAAGTCACATGTGGTGTAGAACTTAGAGTTGTAATTTTAAATGCCTTTGTTTATAAATGCACATTTACCTTTTGTTTCTAGCTGGTAGCAGTATTTGATGAACAAGATCCACATCATGGAGGTGATGGCACCAGTGCCAGCTCCACAGGCACCCAGAGTCCAGAGATCTTTGGCAGTGAGGTTGGCACCAGTAATGTTTCAGCCTTCCAGCCTTATCAAACAACAAGTGAAATTGAGGTCACACCCTCAGTCCTTCGTGCAAGTAAGTGAGAGTCCTTTCTTCACTGCACATTTCATCTTAATTTACAGGGATACCAAGTTTTAATATCCAGCTGTGCTTCTGCAAATGCAATTCATTATTTTTATCAAAAATTTATTAAGTTTAGAACCTGGACAAGTATCTTTTGCAAAAGAGGCAAAATTCTTTTTTTTTTTTTTTTTTTTTTTTAATTTTATTGTTGTATTACATCCATCCCCTTTTTGCTCCTCTCTGTCCCCCTCCCCACCCACCCATTCCCCCCAAAATCAATCCCACCTGTTTTCCATGTCCATGGTTCCTTTATACTAGGTTCTTATCTAAGCTGCTCCCCTTTCCTGCCTCTGCCTCCCCTCCTCCCCCCAGCCCCTTTCCCCCTGACCACTGGAGGCTTATTCCTTGTATTCATACACTTGGTTCTGTTTTGCTTGTTGTTAGTTTTGCTCATTATTGTCCCGTAATGGGTGAGATCATATGATGTTTGTCCTTCACTGACTGGCTTATTTCACTAAGCATAATACTCTCCAGTTCCATCCATGTTGTTGCAAAGGGTACAAGTTCCTCCTTTCTTTCTTTCTGCTATACAGAATTCCATTGTGTAAATGTACCAAAGTTTTTTGAACAGCCTAAGTGCCCATCAGTGGATGATTGGATCAAAAAACTTCGGATCAAAATTCTTTATATTATACTAGATTGGGCTTATTTCACACTGGTAGACTTTTAATTGCTCACTTGAGGTAAGTAAGGATAAGAATTTTTCTTTAAAAAAAAAAATTTTTTTCTTTTCCATATATTTCATCTGAATATAGAAATAGTTGAAGGTCTTTACAGTAAAATAAAACATAGCATCTTTGATTGCTAATCAGTTTCATTTCAACCATTGCTAAAACTTTATCTGAAGAGCAGGAGGACAGACCTCCAGGCCATAGTTTATCTTTAAGGATCTGGAAGAGATGTTACTAGATGCCATTTCAAGGAAAGAAAATATGTAGTGAGTACTTAGGTTCTAGTACACTTCCTTGAAAAATTCTGTGAGCCATTCCTTGGTATATTCATGTAACTGAGGAAGCTTGTTGGAAATCAAATTTAGTTTTGTAATTGTATAATCTTATAATTGAGTAGTTGTTAAGGGTAAGAAGGTTCATCTCAAGAAGTTTTTTTTCAAATGGATAATTTCATTTTGTGCTAGCTGTTTTATCAATAATCTTCAGTGAACCTTCATATATGGATAGCTAATATAGTAATTATATCAATATGGGTAATATTTAGAATATATAGGTTTTCCTTCTAAAATGCATCCTTATTTCTGCTTTTTGCATTGGTAGCAATTTGTAGCCTTGTGCTAGTTCATTTCTAGATGTTTATCAACTGTTTCTGCTTCCACTGTCCTTTGAAGGTATATGTAAGGAGAACAGGAAAGAACACTAGTGCAGCAGTTAACAAACATGATGATGCATTAGAAATACAGAGGTGTGCCTTGTAGAGATGCAGAGCATTAAGAAGGCACACTTGCTTAATGGGATGTGTAAGGGATACCCTAGAGGATTATATATAGATGCAGGCCAGTGCCAACCGTTTTCTAAAATTGCTTTCTGTCATTAGGAACAGAAACAATTGTGAGTGAGACCTAGGTTCAATGAAAAATGTTTCCCAAAGAATCTTGGAATGGAAGCAGTCATAGGGGGTATATTAGATGAACATATTTTATATCCCAATTTACATTTGTTTGTGCATGTGTACAAACAAATGTATTTTATAGTAATTTTGTGGAAATAACTTTTGGTTACTGCATGGACATGCTATTTAAAATCTCTGTGTTGGGTTTACTTCAGGCAAAGATTTTTATTTATTTTTATTTTTTATTTTTTAAGATTATATTTCATTATTTTTAGAAAGAGGGGAAGGTAGAGAGGCAGAGAGGGAGAGAGACATCAATGTATGGTTGCATTTCACCTGCCTCCAGCCACAGACCTGACTGGAGACCTGGTTTGCAACCTGGTTATGTGCCCTGACTGGGGAATCGAACCTGTGACCTTTGAGTTCGCAGGCTGGCGTCTTATCCACTGTGCTACCAGCCAGGGCAAAGATTTTTAAAAAATGAGTTATGCACTATGTATTGGTATACAAGGTAATGTGTAAGTGTTACACAGGTTATTTTCTCTTGTTATATGTTAGCTCATTATGTCTATGCTTTAATGATTTTATGATTGAAGAAGCATATGTATAAAAAGTAGATTGTGTTTGATTTAAACAAAACTTTAATTACAGATATTCAGGTGCCTGATGTTTGGGATGTTTGGGATGTAGTATCTTTATGTGAGTAACTGTACCCTAGTGTATGTAATTAAATACACAGCTTTTTGTTACTGTTGTAGTCTTTATTCATATGTTTTATGAAGCAAGGTGCACCTTTCATTTAGTTGTACCTGAAAACACTAGAGGAAATGTATATCCTGTCCTTTTGTTAAGAAGAATTTGAATGGTATGTTTCCATCAATTTTAATCTTTTGACTTCTCTGGACTTAACAAAAATTCTAAAAAACCACCATTCACATTTGGCCGATCCTGCGTATTCAAATTTAAATGCTATTTTCAATCTAAAACATTTGTTTTTAACTTTGATATATATGTATGTGTGTGTCTGTATATATATATATATTTTTTTTTTTTTCTTTTGATTTAACCTTTATTGTATTTTCCCATTACCATTTAGTTCCATTATATCCTCCTCCCCCCAGCAATCAGCACACTGTGGTCCAAGTCCATGAGTCCTTTTTGCTCAATACTGCCCACCTCCCTCCAAATAGCTGTCATCCTGCTCTCCATTTATGAGTATGTTCCCATTTTCCTTATTAGTTCAGTTTGTTCATTTGATTCCACACATATGATATTTGTCTTTTCTGACTGGCTTATTTCACTTAGCATAATGTTCTCCAGGTCCATACATACTGTCACAAAGGGTAAAAATTTCTTCTTTTTTAATGGCCAAGTAGTATTCCATTAGATAAATGTCCCATATTGCTTTATCCACTCATCTACTGATGGATACTTGAGTTGCTTCCATATCTTGGCAATTGTATAATACTGCAAGAACATAGTGGTGCTTATGTTCTTTCAAATGATTGTTTTGGATTCTTTTGGATATGTTCCCAGAAATGGGATCACTGGGTCAGAAGGGAGATCCATTTGTAAAAAAAAAAAAAAAAAATTTTTAAGTCTCTCTCTACTGTTTTCCACAGTGGCTGCACCAATCTGCATTCCCACCAATAGTGCAAAAGTTTCCCTTTCTCTACATCTGCATGAGCACTCGTTGTTTTCTTGATGGTAGTCATTCCTGATGGGTGTGATGATATCTTATTGTAGTTTTAATTTGCATTTGTCTGATGGTTAGTGACTTTGAGCATCATTTTATATATCCATTTGCCATCTATATATCCTCTTTGGAGAAATGTCTATTCAGGTCCTTTCCTCGTTTTTTAATTGGGTTGTTTGTTTTTTGGTATTGAGTTTGGTAAGTTCTTTTTTTTTAATTTTTATTTATTTATTTATTTATTTATTTTTTAAATTTTATTGTTGTTGTATTACATCCATCCCCTTTTTGCTCCCCTCTGTCCCCCCACCCACCCACCCATTCCCCCCAAAGTCAATCCCACCTGTTGTCCATGTCCATGGTTCCTTTATACTAGGTTCTTGTCTAAGCTGCTCCCCATCTTTGCCTCTACCTCTCCCTC